>JAWPHD010022875.1:0-23772 GCA_037043455.1 Cyrtodaria siliqua | reverse complement strand
ACGTACATATTCCGTTCTTATTCATATATATTCCGTTCTTACACATATATATTCAGTTCTTACACATATATATTCACTACTTACACATATATATTCACTTCTTACACATATATATTCAGTTCTTACACATATATACAAATATATATTCCGTTCTTACACATATATATTCCGTTCTTACACGTACATATTCCGTTCTTGCACATATATATACCGTTCTTACTCATATATATTCCGTTCTTACGCATAAATATTTAGGTCTTACACATATATATTCAGTTCTTACACATATATATTCAGTTCTTACACATATATATTCCGTTCTAACACATATATATTCCGTTCTTACACATATATATTCCGTTCTTACACATATATATTCCGTTCTTACACATATATATTCCGTTCTTACACATATATATTTAGTTCTTACACATATATATTCCGTTCTTACGCATATATATTCTTACACATATATTCCGTTCTTACACATATATACACATATATATTCCGTTCTTACGAATATATATTCCGTTCTTACACGTACATATTCCGTTCTTACACATATATATTCCGTTCTTACGCATATATATTCTTACACATATATTCCGTTCTTACACATATATACACATATATATTCCGTTCTTACGAATATATATTCCGTTCTTACACGTACATATTCCGTTCTTACACATATATAATCCTTTCTTACACATCTATATTCCGTTCTTACGCATATATATTCTGTTCTTACACGTACATATTCCGTTCTTACACATATATATTCCGTTCTTACACATATATATTCCGTTCTTACACATATATATTCACTTATAACAAGTATATATTCAGTTCTTACACATATATTCCGTTCTTACACATATATACATATATATTCCGTTCTTATACATATATACTTCGTTCTTACACGTACATATTCCGTTCTTACACATATATATTCCGTTCTTACACATATATATTCCGTTCTTACGCATATATATTCCGTTCTTACGCATATAGATTCAGTTCTTACACATATATATTCTTTTCTTACAAATATATATTCCGTTCTTACACATATATATTCAATTCTTACACATATATATTCAGTTCTTACAGATATATATTCCGTTCTTACACGTATTTATTCCGTTCTTACACATATATATTCCGTTTTTACACGTATATATTTCGTTCTTACACATATATATTCCGTTCTTAAACATATATATTCCGTTCTTACACATATATATTCAGTTCTTACGCATATATATTCCGTTCTTACACATATATATTCCGTTCTTACGCATATATATTCAGTTCTTACGCATATATATTCATTTCTTACACATATATGTTCAGTTCTTACGCCTATATATTCAGTTTTACGCATATATATTCAGTTATTACAAATATATATTCCGTTCTTACGCATATATATTCAGTTCTTACGCATATATATTCATTTCTTACACATATATGTTCAGTTCTTACACATCTATATTCCGTTCTTTCACATATATACACATATATATTCCGTTCTTACAAATATATATTCCGTTCTCACACGTACATATTCCGTTCTTACACATATATATTTCGTTCTTACACATATATTCCGTTCTTACACATATATATTCAGTTCTTACACATATATATTCATTTCTTACACATGTATATTCAGTTCTTAAACATATATATTCCGTTCTTCCACATATATTATCCGTTCTTACACATATATATTCCGTTCTTACACATATATATTCCGTTCTTACATGTATATTTTCCGTTCTTTCACATATATATTCCGTTCTTACACATGTATATTCCGTTCTTACACATATATTCCGTTCTTACAAATATATTTTCCGTTCTTACACATATATATTCAGTCCTTACGCATATATATTCCGTTCTTACACATATATATTCCGTTCTTACGCATATATATTCAGTTCTTACGCATATATATTCATTTCTTACACATATATGTTCAGTCTTGACGCGTTTATATTCAGTTTAACGCATATATATTCAGTTACTACAAATATATATTCCGTTTTTACGCATAAATATTCAGTTCTTACGCATATATATTCATTTCTTACACATATATCTTCAGTTCTTACACATATATATTGCGTTCTTACACGTACATATTCCGTTCTTACACATATATATTCCGTTCTTACACATATATATTCCGTTCTTACACGTACATATTCCGTTCTTACACATATATAATCCGTTCTTACACATATATATTCCGGTCTTACACATATATACACATATATATTCCGTTCTTAGACATATATATTGCGTTCTTACACGTACATATTCCGTTCTTACACATATATATTCCGTTCTTACACAAATAGAATCCATTCTTACGCATATATATTTAGTTCTTACAAATATATATTCAGTTCTTACACATATATATTCCGTTCTTACGCATATATATTCCGTTCTTACGCATATAGATTCAGTTCTTACACATATATATTCTTTTCTTACAAATATATATTCCGTTCTTACACATATATATTCAATTCTTACACATATATATTCAGTTCTTACAGATATATATTCCGTTCTTACACGTATTTATTCCGTTCTTACACATATATATTCCGTTTTTACACGTATATATTTCGTTCTTACACATATATATTCCGTTCTTAAACATATATATTCCGTTCTTACACATATATATTCAGTTCTTACGCATATATATTCCGTTCTTACACATATATATTCCGTTCTTACGCATATATATTCAGTTCTTACGCATATATATTCATTTCTTACACATATATGTTCAGTTCTTACGCCTATATATTCAGTTTTACGCATATATATTCAGTTATTACACATATATATTCCGTTCTTACGCATATATATTCAGTTCTTACGCATATATATTCATTTCTTACACATATATGTTCAGTTCTTACACATCTATATTCCGTTCTTTCACATATATACACATATATATTCCGTTCTTACAAATATATATTCCGTTCTCACACGTACATATTCCGTTCTTACACATATATATTTCGTTCTTACACATATATTCCGTTCTTACACATATATATTCAGTTCTTACACATATATATTCATTTCTTACACACGTATATTCAGTTCTTAAACATATATATTCCGTTCTTCCACATATATTATCCGTTCTTACACATATATATTCCGTTCTTACACATATATATTCCGTTCTTACATGTATATTTTCCGTTCTTTCACATATATATTCCGTTCTTACACATGTATATTCCGTTCTTACACATATATTCCGTTCTTACAAATATATTTTCCGTTCTTACACATATATATTCAGTCCTTACTCATATATATTCCGTTCTTACACATATATATTCCGTTCTTACGCATATATATTCAGTTCTTACGCATATATATTCATTTCTTACACATATATGTTCAGTTCTGACGCGTTTATATTCAGTTTAACGCATATATATTCAGTTACTACAAATATATATTCCGTTTTTACGCATATATATTCAGTTCTTACGCATATATATTCATTTCTTAAACATATATCTTCAGTTCTTACACATATATATTGCGTTCTTACACGTACATATTCCGTTCTTACACATATATATTCCGTTCTTACACATATATATTCCGTTCTTACACGTACATATTCCGTTCTTACACATATATATTCCGTTCTTACACATATATATTCAAGTCTTACACATATATACACATATATATTCCGTTCTTACACATATATATTCCGTCCTCACACGTACATATTCCGTACTTACACATATATATTCCGTTCCTACACATATATTCCGTTCTTACACATATATATTCAGTTCTTACACATATATATTCATTTCTTACACATATATATTCAGTTCTTAAACATATATATTCCGTTATTCCGCATATATTATCCGTTCTGACACATATATATTCCGTTCTTACACATATATATTCCGTTCTTACACGTATATATTCCGTTCTTTCACATATATATTCCGTTCTTACACATGTATATTCCGTTCTTACACATATATTCCGTTCTTACGCATATATATTCCGTTGTTTCGCATATATATTCAGTTATTACACATATATATTCAGTTCTTACGCATATATATTCCTTTCTTACACATATATATTCTTACACATATATTCCGTTCTTACACATATATTCCGTTCTTACACATATATATTCAGTTCTTACACATATATATTCATTTCTTACACATATATATTCAGTTCTTAAACATATATATTCCGTTCTTCAACATATATTATCCGTTCTTACACATATATATTCCGTTCTTACACATATATATTCCGTTCTTACACGTATATATTCCGTTCTTTCACATATATATTCCGTTCTTACACATGTATATTCCGTTCTTACACGTATATATTCCGTTCTTTCACATATATATTCCGTTCTTACACGTACATATTCTGTTCTTACACATATATATTCATTTCTTACACTTATATATTCCGTTCTTACGCATATATATTCAGTTCTTACGCATATATATTCAGTTTTTACTCATATATTTTCAGTTCCTACGCATATATATTCCGTTCTTACACAAATATATTCCGTTCTTACACATATATATTCCGTTCTTACACATATATGTTCAGTTCTGACGCGTATATATTCAGTTTTACGCATATATATTCAGTTACTACAAATATATATTCCGTTCTTACGCATATATATTCAGTTCTTACGCCTATTTATTCAGTTCTTACACATATATATTCAGTTCTTACACATATATATTCAATTCTTAACACATATATATTCCGTTTTTACACATATATATTCCGTTCTTACACATATATATTCCGTTCTTACACATATATATTCAGTTCTTACACATATATATTCACTTCTTACACATATATATTCAGTTCTTACACATATATATTCAGTTCTTACGCATATATATTCAGTTCTTACGCGTATATATTCATTTCTTACACATATATGTTCAGTTCTTACACATATATATTCCGTTCTTACAAGTAAATATTCCGTTTTTTCACATATATATTCCGTTCTTACACATACATATTCCGTTCTTACACATATATATTCAGTTCTTACACATATATATTCAGTTCTTACACATATATATTCAGTTCTTAAACATATATATTCCGTTCTTCCACATATATTCATATATATTCCGTTCTTACACACATATATTCAGTTCTTACACGTACATATTTCGTTCTTACACATATATATTCCGTTCTTACACATATATATTCCGTTCTTACGCATATATATTCAGTTCTTACACATATATATTCAGTTCTAACACATATATATTCAGTTCTAACGCCTATATATTCAGTTCTTACACATATATATTCAGTTCTTACACATATATATTCAATTCTTACACATATATATTCCGTTTTTACACATATATATTCCGTTCTTACACATATATATTTCGTTTTTACACATATATATTCCGTTCTTACACGTATATATTCCTTTTTACACATATATATTCCGTTCTTACACATATATATTCCGTTCTTACACATATATTCCGTTCTTACGTATAAATATTCCGTTCTTTCGCATATATATTCAGTTTTACGCATATATATTCATTTCTTACGCATATATATTCAGTTCTTACACATATATTCAGTTCTTACACATATATATTCAGTTTTTACACATACATATTCCGTTCTTACACATATATATTCCGTTCTTACACATATATATTCCGTTATTACAGATATATTCCGTTCTTACGGATATATATTCCGTTCTTTCGCTTATATATTCAGTTTTACGCATATATATTTAGTTCTTATGCATATCTATTCATTTCTTACACATATATGTTCAGTTATTACACATATATATTCAGTTCTTACGCATATATATTCCGTTCTTACACATATATATTCCGTTCTTAAGCATATATATTCAGTTCTTACGCATATATATTCCGTTCTTACGCATATATATTCAGTTCTTACAGTTCTTAAGCATATATATTCAGTTCTTACGCATATATATTGAGTTCTTACACATATATATTCAATTATTTCACATATATATTCAGTTCTTACACATATATATTGAGTTCTTACACATATATATTCAGTTCTTACACATATATATTCAGTTCTTAAACATAAAAATTGCGTTCTTACACATATTTATTCCGTTCTTACACATATATATTCCGTTCTTACACATATATATTGAGTTCTTACACATATATATTCAGTTCTTACACATATATATTCAGTTCTTACTCATATATATTCAGTTCTTACGCATATATATTCTTACACATATATTCCGTTCTTACACATATATATTCCGTTCTTACACATATATATTCCGTTCTTACGCATATATATTCAATTCTTACGCATATATATTCCGTTCTTACGCATATATATATTCAGTTCTTACACATATATATTCACTTCTTACACATATATATTCAGTTCTTACACATATATATTCAGTTCTTACACATATATACACATATATATTCCGTTCTTACACATATACATTCCGTTCTTACACGTAAATATTCCGTTATTACACATATATATTCCGTTCTTACTCATATATATTCCGTTCTTACGCATATATTTTCATTTCTTACACATATATATTCAGTTATTACACATATATATTCAGTTCTTACGCATATATATTCCGTTCTTACACATATATTCCGTTCTTACGCATATATATTCAGTTCTTACGCATATATATTCCGTTCTTACGCATATATATTCAGTTCTTACAGTTCTTACGCATATATATTGAGTTCTTACGCATATATATTGAGTTCTTACACATATATATTCAGTTCTTACACATATATATTGAGTTCTTACACATATATATTCAGTTCTTACACATATATATTCAGTTCTTACACATATATATTCCGATCTTACACATATTTATTCCGTTCTTACACATATATATTCCGTTCTTACACATATATATTCAGTTCTTACACATATATATTCAGTTCTTACACATATATATTCAGTTCTTACACATATATATTCAGTTCTTACGCATATATATTCAGTTCTTACATATATATTTAGTTATTACACATATATATTCAGTTCTTACGCATATATATTCTGTTCTTACACATATATATTCTTACACATATTCCGTTCTTACACATATATATTCAGTTCTTACACATATATATTCCGTTCTTACACATATATTTTCTGTTCTTACACATATATATTCTTACACATATTCCGTTCTTACACATATATATTCAGTTCTTACACATATATATTCCGTTCTTACACATATATATTCCGTTCTTACGCATATATATTCAGTTCTTACGCATATACATTCCGTTCTTACGCATATATATTCAGTTCTTACACATATATATTCACTTCTTACACATATATATTCAGTTCTTACACATATATATTCCGTTCTTACACATATATACACATATATATTCCGTTCTAACACATATATATTCCGTTCTTACACGTACATATTCCGTTCTTACACATATATATTTCGTTCTTACTCATATATATTCCGTTCTTACGCATATATATTCAGTTCTTACACATATATATTCAGTTCTTACACATATATATTCAGTTCTTACACATATATATTCAGTTCTTACATATATATATTCAGTTCTTACACATATATATTCCGTTCTTACACATATTTATTCCGTTCTTACACATATATATTCAGTTCTTACGCATATATATTCCGTTCTTACGCATATATATTCAGTTCTTACGCAAAAATATTCAGTTCTTACACATATATATTCAGTTCTTACAGATATATATTTAGTTCTTACGCATATATATTCAGTTCTTACGCATATATATTCAGTTCTTACGTATATATATTCATTTCTTACACATATATGTTCAGTTCTTACACATATATATTTCGTTCTTACACATATATATTCCGTTCTTACGCATATATATTCAGTTCTTACGCATATATATTCCGTTCTTACGCATATATATTCAGTTCTTACGCATATATATTCAGTTCTTACGCATATATATTCAGTTCTTACGCTTATATATTCAGTTCTTACACATATATATTCAGTTCTTACACATATGTATTCAGTTCTTACACATATATATTCAGTTCTTACACATATATATTCCGTTCTTACACATATTTATTCCGTTCTTACACATATATATTCCGTTCTTACACATATATATTCCGTTCTTACACGTACATATTCCGTTCTTACACATATATATTCCGTTCTTACACGTACATATTCCGTTCTTACACGTACATATTCCGTTCTTACACATATATATTCATTTCTAACACATATATATTCCGTTATTACGCATATATATTCAGTTCTTACTCATATATATTCAGTTCTTACACATATATATTCAGTTCTTACACATATTTATTCAGTTCTTACACATATATATTCAGTTCTTACACATATATATTCCGTTCTTACACATATTTATTCCGTTCTTACACATATATATTCCGTTCTTACACATATATATTCAGTTCTTACACATATATATTCCGTTCTTACAGATATATATTCCGTTCTTACACGTACATATTCCGTTCTTACACATATATATTCAGTTCTTACACAAATATATTCCCTTCTTACACATATATATTCAGTTCTTACACATATATATTCCGTTCTTACACGTACATATTCCGTTCTTACACATATATATTCCGTACTTACACGTACATATTCAGTTCTTACATATATATATTCCGTTCTTACACATATATATTCCGTTCTTACACATATATATTCAGTTCTTACACGTACATATTCCGTTCTTACAAATATATATTCCGTTCTTACACATATATATTCCGTTCTTACACATATATATTCCGTTCTTCCACATATATACACATATATATTCCGTTCTTAGACATATATATTCTGTTCTTACACGTACATATTCCATTCTTACACATATATATTCCGTTCTTACACAAATATATTCCATTCTTACGCATATATATTCAGTTCTTACACATATATATTCAGTTCTTACGCATATATATTCATTTCTTACACATATATGTTCAGTTCTTACACATATATATTTCGTTCTTACACATATATATTCCGTTCTTACGCATATATATTCAGTTCTTACGCATATATATTCCGTTCTTACGCATATATATTCAGTTCTTACGCATATATATTCAGTTCTTACGCATATATATTCAGTTCTTACGCTTATATATTCAGTTCTTACACATATATATTCAGTTCTTACACATATGTATTCAGTTCTTACACATATATATTCAGTTCTTACACATATATATTCCGTTCTTACACATATTTATTCCGTTCTTACACATATATATTCCGTTCTTACACATATATATTCCGTTCTTACACGTACATATTCCGTTCTTACACATATATATTCCGTTCTTACACGTACATATTCCGTTCTTACACGTACATATTCCGTTCTTACACATATATATTCATTTCTAACACATATATATTCCGTTATTACGCATATATATTCAGTTCTTACTCATATATATTCAGTTCTTACACATATATATTCAGTTCTTACACATATTTATTCAGTTCTTACACATATATATTCAGTTCTTACACATATATATTCCGTTCTTACACATATTTATTCCGTTCTTACACATATATATTCCGTTCTTACACATATATATTCAGTTCTTACACATATATATTCCGTTCTTACAGATATATATTCCGTTCTTACACGTACATATTCCGTTCTTACACATATATATTCAGTTCTTACACAAATATATTCCCTTCTTACACATATATATTCAGTTCTTACACATATATATTCCGTTCTTACACGTACATATTCCGTTCTTACACATATATATTCCGTACTTACACGTACATATTCAGTTCTTACATATATATATTCCGTTCTTACACATATATATTCCGTTCTTACACATATATATTCAGTTCTTACACGTACATATTCCGTTCTTACAAATATATATTCCGTTCTTACACATATATATTCCGTTCTTACACATATATATTCCGTTCTTCCACATATATACACATATATATTCCGTTCTTAGACATATATATTCTGTTCTTACACGTACATATTCCATTCTTACACATATATATTCCGTTCTTACACAAATATATTCCATTCTTACGCATATATATTCAGTTCTTACACATATATATTCAGTTCTTACACATATATATTCCGTTCTTACACATTTATATTCCGTTCTTACACATATATATTCCGTTCTTACACAAATATTTTCCGTTCTTACACATATATATTCAGTTCTTACACATATATATTCAGTTCTTACACATATATATTCAGTTCTTACGCATATATATTCAGTTCTTACGCATATATATTCATTTCTTACACATATATGTTCAGTTCTTACACATATATATTCCGTTCTTACAAGTAAATATTCCGTTTTTTCACATATATATTCCGTTCTTACACATATATATTCCGTTCTTACACATATATATTCAGTTCTTACACATATATATTCATTTCTTACACATATATATTCAGTTCTTAAACATATATATTCCGTTCTTCCACATATATACGCACATATATTTCGTTCTTACACACATATATTCCGTTCTTACACGTACATATTCCGTTCTTACACATATATATTCCGTTCATACACAAATATATTCCGTTCTTACGCATATATATTCAGTTCTTACACATATATATTCAGTTCATACACATATATATTCAGTTCTTACGCCTATATATTCAGTTCTTACACATATATATTCAGTTCTTACACATATATATTCAATTCTTACACATATATATTCCGTTTTTACACATATATATTCCGTTCTTACACATATATATTTCGTTTTTACACATATATATTCCGTTCTTACACGTATATATTCCGTTTTTACACATATATATTCCGTTCTTACACATATATATTCCGTTCTTACACATATATTCCGTTCTTACGTATAAATATTCCGTTCTTACACGTACATATTCCGTTCTTACACATATATATTCCGTTCATACACAAATATATTCCGTTCTTACGCATATATATTCAGTTCTTACACATATATATTCAGTTCATACACATATATATTCAGTTCTTACGCCTATATATTCAGTTCTTACACATATATATTCAGTTCTTACACATATATATTCAATTCTTACACATATATATTCCGTTTTTACACATATATATTCCGTTCTTACACATATATATTTCGTTTTTACACATATATATTCCGTTCTTACACGTATATATTCCGTTTTTACACATATATATTCCGTTCTTACACATATATATTCCGTTCTTACACATATATTCCGTTCTTACGTATAAATATTCCGTTCTTTCGCATATATATTCAGTTTTACGCATATATATTCAGTTCTTCCACATATATTCAGTTCTTACACATATATATTCAGTTCTTTCGCATATATATTCCGTTCTTACACATATATATTCTTACACATATATTCCGTTCTTACACATATATATTCAGTTTTTACGCATATATATTCCGTTCTTACACATATATATTCCGTTCTTACACATATATATTTCGTTCTTACAGATATATTCCGTTCTTACGGATATATATTCCGTTCTTTCGCTTATATATTCAGTTCTACGCATATATATTTAGTTCTTATGCATATATATTCATTTCTTACACATATATATTCAGTTATTACACATATATATTCAGTTCTTACGCATATATATTCCGTTCTTACACATATACATTCCGTTCTAACGCATATATATTCAGTTCTTACGCATATATATTCCGTTCTTACGCATATATATTCAGTTCTTACAGTTCTTAAGCATATATATTCAGTTCTTACGCATATATATTGAGTTCTTACACATATATATTCAATTCTTACACATATATATTCAGTTCTTACACATATATATTCAGTTCTTACACATATATATTCAATTCTAACGCATATATATTCAGTTCTTACACATATATATTCAGTTATTACACATATATATTCCGTTCTTACGCATATATATTCAATTATTACGCATATTTATTCCGTTCTTACTCATATATATATTCAGTTCTTACACATATATATTCACTTCTTACACATATATATTCAGTTCTTACACATATATATTCCGTTCTTACACATATATACACATATATATTCCGTTCTTACACATATACATTCCGTTCTTACACGTAAATATTCCGTTCTTACACATATATATTCCGTTCTTACTCATATATATTCCGTTCTTATGCATATATTTTCATTTCTTACACATATATATTCAGTTATTACACATATATATTCAGTTTTTACGCATATATATTCCGTTCTTACACATATATTCCGTTCTTACGCATATATATTCAGTTCTTACGCATATATATTCCGTTCTTACGCATATATATTCAGTTCTTACAGGTCTTACGCATATATATTGAGTTCTTACGCATATATATTGAGTTCTTACACATATATATTCAGTTCTTACACATATATATTGAGTTCTTACACATATATATTCAGTTCTTACACATATATATTCAGTTCTTACACATACATATTCCGTTCTTACACATATTTATTCCGTTCTTACACATATATATTCCGTTCTTACACATATATATTCAGTTCTTACACATATATATTCAGTTCTTACACATATATATTCAGTTCTTACACATATATATTCAGCTCTTACGCATATATATTCAGTTCTTACACATATATATTCAGTTATTACACATATATATTCAGTTCTTACGCATATATATTCCGTTCTTACACATATATATTCTTACACATATTCCGTTCTTACACATATATATTCCGTTCTTACACATATATATTCCGTTCTTACGCATATATATTCAGTTCTTACGCATATACATTCCGTTCTTACGCATATATATTCAGTTCTTACACATATATATTCACTTCTTACACATATATATTCAGTTCTCACACATATAAATTCCGTTCTTACACATATATACACATATATATTCCGTTCTTACACATATATATTCCGTTCTTACACATACATATTCCGTTCTTACACATATATATTCCGTTCTTACTCATATATATTCCGTTCTTACGCATATATATTCAGTTCTTACACATATGTATTCAGTTCTTACACATATATATTCAGTTCTTACACATATATATTCAGTTCTTACATATATATATTCAGTTCTTACACATATATATTCCGTTCTTACACATATTTATTCCGTTCTTACACATATATATTCCGTTCTTACGCATATATATTCCGTTCTTACGCATATATATTCAGTTCTTACGCAAAAATATTCAGTTCTTACACATATATATTCAGTTCTTACAGATATATATTTAGTTCTTACGCATATATATTCAGTTCTTACGCATATATATTCAGTTCTTACGCATATATATTCATTTCTTACACATATATGTTCAGTTCTTACACATATATATTCCGTTCTTACACGTACATATTCCATTCTTACTCATATATATTCCGTACTTACACATATATATTCAGTTCTTAAGCATATATATTCCATTCTTATACATATATATTCAGTTCTTACGCATATATATTCAGTTCTTAAGCATATATATTCAGTTCTTACACATAAATATTCAGTTCTTACGCATATATATTCAGTTCTTACGCAGATATATTCAGTTCTTACACATATATATTCAGTTCTTACACATATATATTCAGTTCTTACACATATATATTCCGTTCTTACAGATATATCTTCAGTTCTTAAGCATATACATTCAGTTCTTACACATATATATTCTGTTATTACGCATATATATTCAGTTCTTACGCATATATATTCAGTTCTTACACATATATATTCAGTTCTTACAGATATATATTCAGTCCTTACGCATATATATTCAGTTCTAACGGATATATATTCAGTTCTTACGCATATATATTCATTTCTTACACATATATGTTCAGTTCTTATGCATATATATTCCGATCTTACACATATATATTCTGTTCTTACGCATATATATTCAGTTCTTACGCATATATATTCATTTCTTACACATATATGTTCAGTTCTTACACATATATATTCCGTTCTTACACGTACATATTCCAGTCTTACTCATATATATTCCGTATTTACACATATATATTCAGTTCTTACACATATATATTCACTTCTTACACATATATATTCACTTCTTACACATATATATTCAGTTCTTACACATATATACACATATATATTCCGTTCTTACACATCTATATTTCGTTCTTACACGTACATATTCCGTTCTTACACATATATATTCCGTTCTTACTCAAATATATTCAGTTCTTACACATATATATTCAGTTCTTACACATATATATTCAGTTCTTACGCATATATATTCAGTTCTTACACATATATATTCCGTTATTACTCATATATATTCCGTTCTTACGCATATATTTTCATTTCTTACACATATATATTCAGTTATTACACATATATATTCAGTTCTTACGCATATATATTCCGTTCTTACACATATATATTCAGTTCTTACGCATATATATTCAGTTCTTACGCATATATATTCCGTTCTTACGCATATATATTCAGTTCTTACAGTTCTTACGCATATATATTGAGTTCTTACGCA
The DNA here is from genome assembly GCA_037043455.1 of Cyrtodaria siliqua. Lineage (NCBI taxonomy): Eukaryota > Metazoa > Mollusca > Bivalvia > Adapedonta > Hiatellidae > Cyrtodaria > Cyrtodaria siliqua. The sequence goes on along the minus strand of JAWPHD010022875.1, from coordinate 8,961 downwards.
TATATATTGAGTTCTTACACATATATATTGAGTTCTTACACATATATATTCAGTTCTTACGCATATATATTCAGTTCTTACGCATATATATTCATTTCTTACACATATATGTTCAGTTCTTACACATATATATTCCGTTCTTACACGTACATATTCCATTCTTACTCATATATATTCCGTACTTACACATATATATTCAGTTCTTAAGCATATATATTCCATTCTTATACATATATATTCAGTTCTTACGCATATATATTCAGTTCTTACGCATATATATTCAGTTCTTACACATAAATATTCAGTTCTTACGCATATATATTCAGTTCTTACGCAGATATATTCAGTTCTTACAAATATATATTCAGTTCTTACACATATATATTCAGTTCTTACACATATATATTCCGTTCTTACAGATATATCTTCAGTTCTTAAGCATATACATTCAGTTCTTACACATATATATTCTGTTCTTACGCATATATATTCAGTTCTTACGCATATATATTCATTTCTTACACATATATGTTCAGTTCTTACACATATATATTCCGTTCTTACACGTACATATTCCAGTCTTACTCATATATATTCCGTATTTACACATATATATTCAGTTCTTACACATATATATTCACTTCTTACACATATATATTCACTTCTTACACATATATATTCAGTTCTTACACATATATAATCAGTTCTTACGCAAATATATTCAGTTCTTACACATATATATTCAGTTATTACACATATATATTCCGTTCTTACACATATTTATTCCGTTCTTACACATCTATATTTCGTTCTTACACGTACATATTCCGTTCTTACACATATATATTCCGTTCTTACTCAAATATATTCAGTTCTTACACATATATATTCAGTTCTTACACATATATATTCAGTTCTTACACATATATATTCAGTTCTTACGCAAATATATTCAGTTCTTACACATATATATTCAGTTATTACTCATATATATTCCGTTCTTACGCATATATTTTCATTTCTTACACATATATATTCAGTTATTACACATATATATTCAGTTCTTACGCATATATATTCCGTTCTTACACATATATATTCAGTTCTTACGCATATATATTCAGTTCTTACGCATATATATTCCGTTCTTACGCATATATATTGAGTTCTTACAGTTCTTACGCATATATATTGAGTTCTTACGCATATATATTGAGTTCTTACACATATATATTGAGTTCTTACACATATATATTCAGTTCTTACACATATATATTGAGTTCTTACACATATATATTCAGTTCTTACACATATATATTCCGTTCTTACACATATATATTCGGTTCTTACACATATTTATTACGTTCTTACACATATATATTCCGTTCTTACACATATATATTCAGTTCTTACACATATATATTCAGTTCTTACACTTATATATTCGGTTCTTACACATATATATTCAGTTCTTACGCATATATATTCCGTTCTTACACATATATATTCTTACTCATATATTCCGTTCTTACACATATATATTCAGTTCTTACACATATATATTCCGTTCTTACACATATATATTCCGTTCTTACGCATATATATTCAGTTATTACGCATATACAAACCGTTCTTACGCATATATATTCAGTTCTTACACATATATATTCACTTCTTACACATATATATTCAGTTCTTACACATATTCATTCCGTTCTTACACATATATACACATATATATTCCGTTCTTACACATATATATTCCGTTCTTACACGTACATATTCCGTTCTTACACATGAATATATATGCGTAAGAACGGAATATATATGTGTAAGAACGGAATATATATGTGTAAGAACTGAATATATATGCGTAAGAACTGAATATATATGCGTAAAACTGAATATATATGAGTAAGAACTGAACATATATGTGTAAGAAATGAATATATATCCGTAAGAACTGAATATATATGTGCAAATAAGGAATATATATGCGTAAGAACTGAATATATATGCGTAAGAACGGAATATATATGTGTAAGAACGGAATATATATGCGTAAGAACTGAATATATATGCGTAAGAACTGAATATGTATATGTAAGAACTGAATATATATGTGTAAGAACTGAATATGTATATGTAAGAACTGAATATATATGTGTAAGAACTGAATATATATGTGTAAGAACTGAATATATATGTGTAAGAACTGAATATATATTTGTAAGAACTGAATATATATGCGTAAGAACTGAATATATATGCGCATGAACAGAATATATATGCGTAAGAACGGAATATATATGTGTAAGAGAGGATTATGTACGTGTAAGAACGGAATATATATGTGTAAGAACGGAATATATATGTGTAAGAAGTGAATATGTATGTGTAAGAACTGAATGTATATGCTTAAGAACTGAAGATATATCTGTAAGAACGGAATATATATGTGTAAGAACTGAATATATATATGTAAGAACTGAATATATATGTGTAAGAACGGAATATATCTGCGGAATATATATGTGTAAGAAAGTTATATATGTGTAAGAATATATATGCGTAAGAACTGAATATATATGTGTAAGAACGGAATATATATGCGTAAGAACTGAATATATATGTGTAAGAACTGAATATATATGCGTAATAACTGAATATATATGCGTAAAACTGAATATATATGCGTAAGAACTGAATATATATGCGTAAGAACGGAATATATATGTTTACGAACGGAATATATATGTGTAAGAACTGAATATGTATATGCAAGAACTCAATATATATGTGTAAGAACTGAATATATATGTGTAAGAACTGAATATATATGTGTAAGAACTGAATATATATCTGTAAGAACTGAATATATATGCGTAAGAACTGAATATATATGCGCATGAACAGAATATATATGCGTAAGAACGGAATATATATGTGTAAGAGCGGAATATGTACGTGTAAGAACGGAATATATATGTGTAAGAACGGAATATATATGTGTAAGAACGGAATATATATGTGTAAGAAGTGAATATGTATGTGTAAGAACTGAATATATATGTGTAAGAACGGAATATATATGTGTAAGAACGGAATATATATGTGTAAGAACGGAATATATATGTGTAAGAACGGAATATATATGTGTAAGAACTGAATATATATGTGTAAGAACTGAATATATATGTGTAAGAACTGAATATATCTGCGTAAGAACTGAATATATATGCGTAAGAACTGAATATTTATGCGTAAGAACTGAATATATATGCGTAAGAACTGAATATATATGCGTATGAACTGAATATATATGTATAAGAATGGAATATATATGCTTAAGAACTGAATATATATGTGTAAGAACTGAATATATATGTGTAAGAACGGAATATATGTGTAAGAATATATATGCGTAAGAACGGAATATATATGTGTAAGAATGGAATATATATGCGTAAGAACTGAATATATATGCGTAAAAACTGAATATATATGCGTAAGAACGGAATATATATGTGTACGAACGGAATATATATGTGTAAGAACTGAATATGTATATGTAAGAACTGAATATATATGTGTAAGAACTGAATATATATGTGTAAGAACTGAATATATATGTGTAAGAACTGAATATATATCTGTAAGAACGGAATATATATGTGTAAGAGCGGATTATGTACGTGTAAGAACGGAATATATATGTGTAAGAACGGAATATATATGTGTAAGAACGGAATATATATGTGTAAGAAGTGAATATGTATGTGTAAGAACTGAATGTATATGCTTAAGAACTGAAGATATATCTGTAAGAACGGAATATATATGTGTAAGAACTGAATATATATATGTAAGAACTGAATATATATGTGTAAGAACTGAATATATCTGCGTAAGAACTGAATATATATGCGTAAGAACTGAATATTTATGTGTAAGAACTGAATATATATGCGTAAGAACTGAATATATATGCGTAAGAACTGAATATATATGTATAAGAATGGATTATATATGCTTAAGAACTGAATATATATGGGTAAGAACGGAATATATATGTGTAAGAACGTTATATATGTGTAAGAATATATATGCGTAAGAACTGAATATATATGTGTAAGAACGGAATATATATGCGTAAGAACTGAATATATATGTGTAAGAACTGAATATATATGCGTAATAACTGAATATATATGCGTAAAACTGAATATATATGCGTAAGAACTGAATATATATGCGTAAGAACGGAATATATATGTTTACGAACGGAATATATATGTGTAAGAACTGAATATGTATATGTAAGAACTGAATATATATGTGTAAGAACTGAATATATATGTGTAAGAACTGAATATATATGTGTAAGAACTGAATATATATCTGTAAGAACTGAATATATATGCGTAAGAACTGAATATATATGCGTAAGAACGGAATATATATGTGTAAGAACGGAATATATATGCGTAAGAACTGAATATATATGTGTAAGAACTGAATATATATGCGTAAGAACTGAATATATATGCGTAAAACTGAATATATATGCGTAAGAACTGAACATATATGTGTAAGAAATGAATATATATGCGAAAGAACTGAATATATATGCGTAAGAACGGAATATATATGTGTAAGAACGGAATATATATGAGTAAGAACGGAATATATATGTGTAAGAACGGAATATATATGTGTAAAAACTGAATATATATGCGTAATAACTGAATATATATGCGTAAAACTGAATATATATGTTTACGAACGGAATATATATGTGTAAGAACTGAATATGTATATGTAAGAACTGAATATATATGTGTAAGAACTGAATATATATGTGTAAGAACTGAATATATATGTGTAAGAACTGAATATATATCTTTAAGTACTGAATATATATGCGTAAGAACTGAATATATATGCGCATGAACAGAATATATATGCGTAAGATCTGAATATATATGCGTAAAACTGAATATATATGCGAAAGAACGGAATATATATGCGTAAGAACGGAATATATGTGTAAGAACGGAATATATATGTGTAAGAACGGAATATATGTGTAAGAACTGAATATATATGTATAAGAATGGAATATATATGCTTAAGAACTGAATATATATGGGTAAGAACGGAATATATATGTGTAAGAACGTTATATATGTGTAAGAATATATATGCGTAAGAACTGAATATATATGTGTAAGAACGGAATATATATGCGTAAGAACTGAATATATATGTGTAATAACTGAATATATATGCGTAATAACTGAATATATATGCGTAAAACTGAATATATATGTTTACGAACGGAATATATATGTGTAAGAACTGAATATGTATATGTAAGAACTGAATATATATGTGTAAGAACTGAATATATATGTGTAAGAACTGAATATATATGTGTAAGAACTGAATATATAAGTGTAAGAACTGAATATATATGCGTAAGAACTGAATATATATGCGCATGAACAGAATATATATGCGTAAGAACGGAATATATATGTGTAAGAGCGAAATATATACGTGTAAGAACGGAATATATATGTGTAAAAAGTGAATATGTATGTGTAAGAACTGAATATATATGTGTAAGAACGGAATATATATGTGTAAGAACGGAATATATATGTGTAAGAACGGAATATATATGTGTAAGAACGGAATATATATGTGTAAGAACTGAATATATATGTGTAAGAACTGAATAGATATGTGTAAGAACTGAATATATCTGCGTAAGAACTGAATATATATGCGTAAGAACTGAATATTTATGCGTAAGAACTGAATATATATGCGTAAAAACTGAATATATATGCGTAAGAACTGAATATATATGTATAAGAATGGAATATATATGCTTAAGAACTGAATATATATGGGTAAGAACGGAATATATATGTGTAAGAACGTTATATATGTGTAAGAATATATATGCGTAGAACTGAATATATATGTGTAAGAACGGAATATATATGCGTAAGAACTGAATATATATGTGTAAGAACTGAATATATATGCGTAAGAACTGAATATATATGCGTAAACTGATATATATGCGTAAGAACGGAATATATATGTGTACGAACGGAATATATATGTGTAAGAACTGAATATATATGTGTAAGAACGGAATAGATGTGTAAGAATATATATGCGTAAGAACGGAATATATATATGCAAGAACGGAATATATATGCGTAAGAACTGAATATATATGTGTAAGAACGGAATATATATGTGTAAAAAACTGAATATAATTGCGTAAGAACTGAATATATATGCGTAAAACTGAATGTATATGCGAAAGAACGGAATATATATGCGTAAGAACGGAATATATGTGTAAGAACGGAATATATACGTGTAAGAACGGAATATATATGTCTAAGAACGGAATATATACGTGTAAGAACGAATATATATATGTAAGAACAGAATATATATGTGTAAGAACGGAATATATATGTGTAAGAACGGAATATGTACGTGTAAGAACGGAATATATACGTGTAAGAACGGAATATATATTTGTAAGAAATGAATATATATGCGTAAGAACGGAATATATATGTGAAAAACTGAATATATATGCTTAAGATCTGAATATATATGCGTAAAACTGAATATATATGCGAAAGAACGGAATATATATGCGTAAGAACGGAATATATGTGTAAGAACGGAATATATATGTGTAAGAACGGAATATATGTGTAAGAACTGAATATATATGGTATAAGAATGGAATATATATGCTTAAGAACTGAATATATATGGGTAAGAACGGAATATATATGTGTAAAGAACGTTATATATGTGTAAGAATATATATGCGTAAGAACTGAATATATATGTGTAGAACGGAATATATATGCGTAAGAACTGAATATATATGTGTAAGAACTGAATATATATGCGTAATAACTGAATATATATGCGTAAAACTGAATATATATGTTTACGAACGGAATATATATGTGTAAGAACTGAATATGTATATGTAAGAACTGAATATATATGTGTAAGAACTGAATATATATGTGTAAGAACTGAATATATATGTGTAAGAACTGAATATATATCTTTAAGAACTGAATATATATGCTTAAGAACTGAATATATATGCGCATGAACAGAATATATATGCGTAAGATCTGAATATATATGCGTAAAACTGAATATATATGCGAAAGAACGGAATATATATGCGTAAGAACGGAATATATGTGTAAGAACGGAATATATATGTGTAAGAACGGAATATATGTGTAAGAACTGAATATATATGTATAAGAATGGAATATATATGCTTAAGAACTGAATATATATGGGTAAGAACGGAATATATATGTGTAAGAACGTTATATATGTGTAAGAATATATATGCGTAAGAACTGAATATATATTTATAAGAACGGAATATATATGCGTAAGAACTGAATATATATGTGTAAGAACTGAATATATATGCGTAATAACTGAATGTATATGCTTAAGAACTGAAGATATATCTGTAAGAACGGAATATATATGTGTAAGAACTGAATATATATATGTAAGAACTGAATATTATATGTGTAAGAACTGAATATATCTGCGTAAGAACTGAATATATATGCGTAAGAACTGAATATTTATGTGTAAGAACTGAATATATATGCGTAAGAACTGAATATATATGCGTAAGAACTGAATATATATGTATAAGAATGGATTATATATGCTTAAGAACCTGAATATATATGGGTAAGAACGGAATATATATGTGTAAGAACGTTATATATGTGTAAGAATATATATGCGTAAGAACTGAATATATATGTGTAAGAACGGATATATATGCGTAAGAACTGAATATATATGTGTAAGAACTGAATATATATGCGTAATAACTGAATATATATGCGTAAAACTGAATATATATGCGTAAGAACTGAATATATATGCGTAAGAACGGAATATATATGTTTACGAACGGATTATTATATGTGTAAGAACTGAATATGTAATATGTAAGAACTGAATATATATGTGTAAGAACTGAATATATATGTGTAAGAACTGAATATATATGTGTAAGAACTGAATATATATCTGTAAGAACTGAATATATATGCGTAAGAACTGAATATATATGCGTAAGAACGGAATATATATGTGTAAGAACGGAATATATATGCGTAAGAACTGAATATATATGTTAAGAACTGAATATATATGCGTAAGAACTGAATATATATGCGTAAACTGAATATATATGCGTAAGAACTGAACATATATGTGTAAGAAATGAATATATATGCGTAAGAACTGAATATATATGCGTAAGAACGGAATATATATGTGTAAGAACGGAATATATATGAGTAAGAACGGAATATATATGTGTAAGAACGGAATATATATGTGTAAAAACTGAATATATATGCGTAATAACTGAATATATATGCGTAAAACTGAATATATATGTTTACGAACGGAATATATATGTGTAAGAACTGAATATGTATATGTAAGAACTGAATATATATGTGTAAGAACTGAATATATATGTGTAAGAACTGAATATATATGTGTAAGAAAACTGATATTATTATATCTTTAAGTACTGAATATATATGCGTAAGAACCTGAATATATATGCGCATGAACAGAATATATATGCGTAAGATCTGAATATATATGCGTAAAACTGAATATATATGCGAAAGAACGGAATATATATGCGTAAGAACGGAATATATGTGTAAGAACGGAATATATATGTGTAAGAACGGAATATATGTGTAAGAACTGAATATATATGTATAAGAATGGAATATATATGCTTAAGAACTGAATATATATGGGTAAGAACGGAATATATATGTGTAAGAACGTTATATATGTGTAAGAATATATATGCGTAAGAACTGAATA
>JAWPHD010022874.1:0-23772 GCA_037043455.1 Cyrtodaria siliqua | reverse complement strand
ATATATATGTGTAAGAACAGAATATATATGTGTAAGAAGTGAATATATATGTGTAAGAACTGAATATATATGTGTAAGAACGGAATATAGATGTGTAAGTACGGAATATATATGTGTAAGAATTGAATATATATGCGTAAGAACTGAATATATATGCGTAAGAACTTAATATATAAGCGTAAGAACTGAATATATATGTGTAAGAACTGAACATATATGTGTAAGAAATGAATATATATGCGTAAGAACTGAATATATATGCGTCAGAACTGAATATATATGCGTAAGAACTGAATATATATCTGAATATATCTGTAAGAACAGAATATATATGTGTAAGAATTTAATATATATGCGTAAGAACGGAATATATATGTGTAAGAACGGAATATATATGTGTAAGAGCGGAATATGTACGTGTAAGAACGGAATATTTACGTGTAAGAAAGGAATATATATGTGTAAGAAAGGAATATATATGTGTAAGAACGGAATATATATGTGTAAGAACGGAATATATACGTGTAAGATTGGAATATATATGTGTAAGAACTGAATATATATGTGTAAGAACTGAATATATATGTGTAAGAACTGAATATATATGTGTAAGAACTGAATATATATGTTTAAGAACTGAATATATATGCGTAAGAACTGAATATGTACGTGTAAGAACGGAATATATATGTGTAAGAACGGAATATGTAGGTGTAAGAACGGAATATATATGTGCAAGAACTGAACATATATGTGTAAGAAATGAATACATATGCGTAAGAACTGAACATATATTCGTTAGAACTGAATACATATGCGTAAGAACTGAATATATATCTGTAAGAACTGAATATATATGTGTAAGAACTGAATATATATGCGTAAGAACGGAATATATATGTGTAAGAACGGAATATATATGCGTAAGAACTGAATATATATGCGTAAGAACGGAATATATATGAGTATGAACTGAATATATATGCGTAGGAATTGAATATATATGCGTAAGAACTGAATATATATCTGTAAGTGTAAGACTGAATATATATGCGTAAGCACTGAATATATATGCGTAAGAACGGAATATATATGCGTAAGAACGGAATATATATGTGTAAGAACGGAATATGTACGAGTAAGAACGGAATATATATGTGAAAGAACGGAAAATATATGTGTAAGGACGGAATATATATGTGTAAGAATTGAATATATATGCGTAAGAACTTAATATATAAGCGTAAGAACTGAATATATATGTGTAAGAACTGAACATATATGTGTAAGAAATGAATATATATGCGTAAGAACTGAATATATATGCGTCAGAACTGAATATATATGCGTAAGAACTGAATATATATCTGAATATATCTGTAAGAACTGAATATATATGTGTAAGAATGTAATATATATGCGTAAGAACGGAATATATATGTGTAAGAACGGAATATATATGTGTAAGAGCGGAATATGTACGTGTAAGAACGGAATATTTACGTGTAAGAAAGGAATATATATGTGTAAGAAAGGAATATATATGTGTAAGAACGGAATATATATGTGTAAGAACGGAATATATACGTGTAAGATCGGAATATATATGTGTAAGAACAGAATATATATGTGTAAGAACGGAATATATATGTGTAAAAACGGAATATATATGTTTAAGAACTGAATATATATGTGTAAGAACTGAATATATATGTGTAAGAACTGAATATATATGTTTACGAACTGAATATATATGCGTAAGAACTGAATATGTACGTGTAAGAACGCAATATATATGTGTAAGAACGGAATATGTACGTGTAAGAACGGAATATATATGTGCAAGAACTGAACATATATGTGTAAGAAATGAATACATATGCGTAAGAACTGAACATATATTCGTTAGAACTGAATATATATGCGTAAGAACTGAATATATATCTGTAAGAACTGAATATATATGTGTAAGAACTGAATATATATGCGTAAGAACGGAATATATATGTGTAAGAACGGAATATATATGCGTAAGAACTGAATATATATGCGTAAGAACGGAATATTTATGAGTATGAACTGAATATATATGCGTAAGAATTGAATATATATGCGTAAGAACTGAATATATATCTGTAAGTGTACGACTGAATATATATGCGTAAGCACTGAATATATATGCGTAAGAACGTAATATATATGCGTAAGAACGGAATATATATGTGTAAGAACGGAATATGTACGAGTAAGAACGGAATATATATGTGAAAGAACGGAAAATATATGTGTAAGGACGGAATATATATGTGTAAGAAGTGAATATATATGTGTAAGAAGTGAATATATATGTGTAAGAACTGAATATATATGTGTAAGAACGGAATATATATGCGTAAGAACGGAATGTATATGTTTAAGAACGGAATATATATGTGTAAGAACGGAATATATATGTGTAAAAACTGAATATATATGTGTTAGAACTGAATATACAAGTGCAAGAACTGAATATATATGGGTAAGAACGGAATATATATGTGTAAGAGCGGAATATATATGTGTAAGAACGGAATATATATGTGTAAAAACAGAATATATATGTGTAAGAACGGAATATATATGTGTAAGATTGGAATATATATGTTTAAGAACGAAATATATATGTGTTAAGAACTGTATATATGTGTAAGAACTGAATATAAATGTTTAAGAACTGAATTTATATGCGTAAGAACTGAATATATATGCGTAAGAACTGAATATATATGCGAAAGAACGGAATATATATGCGTAATAACTGAATATATATGCGTATGAACTGAATATATATGCGTAAGAACGGAATATATATGCGTAAGAACTGAATATATATGCGTAAGACCGGAATATATGTGTAAGAACGAAATATATATGTGTAAGTACTGAATATATATGTGTAAGAACGGAATATATGTGTAAGAATATATATGCGTAAGAACTGAATATATATGCGTAAGAACTGAATATATATGCGTAAGAACGGAATATATATGCGTAAGAAATGAATATATATGCGTAAGAATTGAATATATATGCTTAAAAACTGAATATATATCTGTAAGAACTGAATATATATGTGTAAGAACTGAATATATATGCGTAAGAACTGAATATATATGCGTAAGAACGGAATATATATGCGTAAGAACGGAATATAAATGTGTAAGAACGGAATATGTACGTGTAAAAACGGAATATATATGTGTAATAACGGAATATATATGTGTAAGGACGGAATATATATGTGTAAGAACTGAATATATATGTGTAAGAAGTGAATATATATCCGTAAGAACTGAATATATATGCGTAAGAACTGAATATATATGCGTAATAACTGAATGTATATGCGTAAGAACTGAATATATATGCGTAAGAACGGAATATATATGCGTAAGAACTGAATATAGATGCGTAAGAACGGAATATATGTGTAAGAACGAAATATATATGTGTAAGTACTGAATAGATATGTGTAAGAACGGAATATATGTGTAAGAATATATATGCGTAAGAACTGAATATATCTGCGTAAGAACTGAATATATATGCGTAAGAACGGAATATATATGCGTAAGAACTGAATATATATGCGTAAGAATTGAATATATATGCGTAAGAACTGAATATATATCTGTAAGAACTGAATATATATGTGTAAGAACTGAATATATATGCGTAAGAACGGAATATATATGCGTAAGAACGGAATATATATGCGTAAGAACGGAATATATATGTGTGAGAACGGAATATGTACGTGTAAGAACTGAATATATATGTGTAAGAACAGAATATATATGTGTAAGAACGGAATATATATGTGTAAGAACTGAATACATATGTGTAAGAAGTGAATATATATGTTTAAGAACTGAATATATATGTGTAAGAACGGAATATATATGTGTAAGAACGGAATAGATATGTTTAAGAACGGAATATAATTGTGTAAGAACGGACTATATATGTGTAAGAACGGAATATATATGTGTAAAAACTGAATATATATGTGTAAGAACTGAATATACATATTTAAGAACTGAATTTATATGCGTAAGAACGGAATATATATGTGTACGAACGGAATATATATGTGTAAGAACGGAATATATATGTGTAAAAACAGAATCTATATGTGTAAGAACGGAATATATATGTGTAAGAACGGAATATATATGTTTAAGAACGAAATATATATATGTGTTAAGAACTGATTATATATGTGTAAGAACTGAATATAAATGTGTTAGAACTGAATATATATGCGTAAGAAATGAATATATATGCGTAAGAACTGAATATATATGCGTAAGAACTGAATATATATGCGTAAGAACTGAATATATATGCGTAAGAACTGAATATATATGCGTAAGAACGGAATATATATGCGTAAGAACGGAATATATATGCGTAAGAACGGAAAATATATGTGTAAGAACGGAAAATGTACGTGTAAGAGTGGAATATATATGTGTAAGAACGGAATATATATGTGTAAGGACGGAATATATATGTGTAAGAACTGAATATATATGTGTACGAAGTGAATATATATGTGTAAGAAATCAATATATATGTGTAAGAACGGAATATATATGTGTAAGAACGGAATATATATGTTTAAGAACGGAATATATATGTGTAAGAACGGAATATATATGTGTAAGAACGGAATATATATGTGTAAGAACTGAATATATATGTTTAAGAACTGAATATATATGCGTAAGAACTGAATATGTACGTGTAAGAACGGAATATATATGTGTAAGAACGGAATATGTACGTGTAAGAACGGAATATATATGTGCAAGAACTGAACATATATGTGTAAGAAATGAATATATATGCGTAAGAACTAAATTTATATTCGTTAAAACTGAATATATATGCGTAAGAACTGATTATATATCTGTAAGAACTGAATATATATGTGTAAGAACTGAATATATATGCGTAAGAACTGAATATATATGTGTAAGAACGGAATATATATGCGTAAGAACTGAATATATATGCGTAAGAACTGAATATATATGAGTATGAACTGAATATATATGCGTAAGAATTCAATATATATGCGTAAGAACTGAATATATATCTGTAAATGTAAGACTGAATATATGCGTAAGAACTGAATATATATGCGTAAGAACGGAATATATATGCGTAAGAACGGAATATATATGTGTAAGAACGGAATATGTACGAGTAAGAACGGAATATATATGTGTAAGAACGGAAAATATATGTGTAAGGACGGAATATATATGTGTAACAAGTGAATATATATGTGTAAGAAGTGAATATATATGTGTAAGAACTGAATATATATGTGTAAGAACGGAATATATATGCGTAAGAACGGAATGTATATGTTTAAGAACGGAATATATATGTGTAAGAACGGAATATATATGTGTAAGAACGGAATATATATGTGTAAAAACTGAATATATATGTGTTAGAAATGAATATACAAGTGCAAGAACTGAATATATATCGGTAAGAACGGAATATATATGTGTGAGAGCGGAATATATATGTGTAAGAACGGAATATATATGTGTAAAAACAGAATATATATGTGTAAGAACGGAATATATATGTGTAAGAACGGTATATATGTTTAAGAACGAAATATATATTTGTTAAGAACTGAATATATATGTGTAAGAACTGAATATAAATGTTTAAGAACTGAACATATATGCGTAAGAACTGAATATATATGCGTAAGAACTGAATATATATGCGAAAGAACGGAATATATATGCGTAATAACTGAATATATATGCGTATGAACTGAATATATATGCGTAAGAACGGAATATATATGCGTAAGAACTGAATATATATGCGTAAGACCGGAATATATGTGTAAGAACGAAATATATATGTGTAAGTACTGAATATATATGTGTAAGAACGGAATATATGTGTAAGAATACATATGCGTAAGAACTGAATATATATGCGTAAGAACTGAATATATATGCGTAAGAACGGAATATATATGCGTAAGAACTGAATATATATGCGTAAGAATTGAATATATATGCGTAAGAACTGAATATATATCTGTAAGAACTGAATATATATGTGTAAGAACTGAATATATATGCGTAAGAACTGAATATATATGCGTAAGAACGGAATATATATGCGTAAGAACGGAATATAAATGTGTAAGACCGGAATATGTACGTGTAAAAACGGAATATATATGTGTAATAACGGAATATATATGTGTAAGGACGGAATATATATGTGTAAGAACTGAATATATATGTGTAAGAAGTGAATATATATATGTGTAAGAACTGAATATATATGTGTAAGAACTCAATATATATGTGTAAGAACGGAATATATATGTTTAAGAACGGAATATATATGTGTAAGAACGGAATATATATGTGTAAGAACTGAATATACATGTGCAAGAACTGAATATATATGCGTAAGAACGGAATATATATGTGTAAGAACGGAATATATATGTGTAAGAACGGAATATATATGTGTAAATACAGAATATATATGTGTAATAACGGAATATATATGTGTAATAACGGAGTATATATGTGTAAGAACGGAATATATATGTTTTTAAAACGAAATATATATGTGTTAAGAACTGAATATATATGTGTAAGAACTGAATATAAATGTTTAAGAACTGAACATATATGCGTAAGAACTGAACATATATGCGTAAGAACTGAATATATATCCGTAAGAACTGAATATATATGCCTAAGAACTGAATATATATGCGTAAGAACTGAATATATATGCGTAAGAAAGGAATATATATGCGTAATAACTGAATGTATATGCGTAAGAACGGAATATATATGCGTAAGAACTGAATATAGATGCGTAAGAACGGAATATATGTGTAAGAACGAAATATATATGTGTAAGTACTGAATATATATGTGTAAGAACGGAATATATGTGTAAGAATATATATGCGTAAGAACTGAATATATCTGCGTAAGAACGGAATATATATGCGTAAGAACGGAATATATATGCGTAAGAACTGAATATATATGCGTAAGAATTGAATATATATGCGTAAGAACTGAATATATATCTGTAAGAACTGAATATATATGTGTAAGAACTGAATATATATGCGTAAGAACGGAATATATATGCGTAAGAACGGAATATATATGTGTAAGAACGGAATATGTACGTGTAAGAACGGAATATATATGTGTAAGAACGGAATATATATGTGTAAGAACGGAATATATATGTGTAAGAACTGAATACATATGTGTAAGAAGTGAATATATATGTTTAAGAACTGAATATATATGTGTAAGAACGGAATATATATGTGTAAGAACGGAATATATATGTTTAAGAACGAAATTTATATGTGTAAGAACGGAATATATATGTGTAAGAACGGAATATATATGTGTAAAAACTGAGTATATATGTGTAAGAACTGAATATACATGTGTAAGAACTGAATATATAAGCGTAAGAACGGAATATATATGTGTACGAACGGAATATATATGTGTAAGAACTGAATATATATGTGTAAAAACAGAATCTATATGTGTAAGAACGGAATATATATGTGTAAGAACGGAAAATATATGTTTAAGAACGAAATATATATATGTGTTAAGAACTGAATATATATGTGTAAGAACTGAATATAAATGTGTAAGAACTGAATATATATGCGTAAGAACTGAATATATATGCGTAAGAACTGAATATATATGCGTAAGAACGGAATATATATGCGTAAGAACTGAATATATATGCGTAAGAACTGAATATATATGCGTAAGAACTGAATATATATGCGTAAGAACGGAATATATATGCGTAAGAACGGAATATAAATGCGTAAGAACGGAATATATATGTGTAAGAACGGAAAATGTACGTGTAAGAACGGAATATATATGTGTAAGAACGGAATATATATGTGTAAGGACGGAATATATATGTGTAAGAACTGAATATATATGTGTAAGAAGTGAATATATATGTGTAAGAAATCAATATATATGTGTAAAAACGGAATATATATGTGTAAGAACGACGGAATATATATATTTAAGAACGGAATATATATGTGTAAGAACGGAATATATATGTGTAAGAACGGAATATATATGTGTAAGAACGGAATATATATGTTTAAGAACGGAATATATATGTGTAAGAACGGAATATATATGTGTAAGAACGGAACATATATGTGTAAAAACTGAATATATATGTGTAAGAACTGAATATACATGTGTAAGAACTGAATATATATGCGTAAGAACGGAATATATATGTGTACGAACGGAATATATATGTGTAAGAACGGAATATATATGTGTAAAAACAGAATCTATATGTGTAAGAACGGAATATATATGTGTAAGAACGGAATATATATGTTTAAGAACGAAATATATATATGTGTTAAGAACTGAATATATATGTGTAAGAACTGAATATAAATGTGTAAGAACTGAATATATATGCGTAAGAACTGAATATATATGCGTAAGAACTGAATATATATGCGTAAGAACGGAATATATATGCGTAAGAACTGAATATATATGCGTAAGAACTGAATATATATGCGTAAGAACGGAATATATATGCGTAAGAACGGAATATATATGTGTAAGAACGGAAAATGTACGTGTAAGAACGGAATATATATGTGTAAGAACGGAATATATATGTGTAAGGACGGAATATATATGTGTAAGAACTGAATATATATGTGTAAGAAGTGAATATATATGTGTAAGAAATCAATATATATGTGTAAGAACGGAATATATATGTGTAAGAACGGAATATATATGTTTAAGAACGGAATATATATGTGTAAGAACGGAATATATATGTGTAAGAACGGAATATATATGTGTAAAAACTGAATATATATGTGTAAGAACTGAATATACATGTGCAAGAACTGAATATATATGCGTAAGAACGGAATATATATGTGTAAGAACGGAATATGTATGTGTAAGAACGGAATATATATGTGTAAAAACAGAATATATATGTGTAAGAACGGAATAGATATGTGTAAGAACGGAATATATATGTTTAAGAACGAAATATATATGTGTTAAGAACTGAATATATATGTGTAAGAACTGAATATAAATGTTTTAAGAACTGAACATATATGCGTAAGAACTGAATATATATCCGTAAGAACTGAATATATATGCGTAAGAACTGAATATATATGCGTAAGAACTGAATATATATGCGTAAGAACGGAATATATATGCGTAATAACTGAATATATATGCGTAAAAACTGAATATATATGCGTAAGAACGGAATATATATGCGTAAGAACTGAATATATATGCGTAAGAACGGAATATATGTGTAAGAACGAAATATATATGTGTAAGTACTGAATATATATGTGTAAGAACGGAATATATGTGTAAGAATATATATGCGTAAGAACTGAATATATATGCGTAAGAACGGAATATATATGCGTAAGAACTGAATATATATGCGTAAGAATTGAATATATATGCGTAAGAACTGAATATATATGCGTAAGAACGGAATATATATGCGTAAGAACGGAATATATATGTGTTAGAATGGAATATGTACGTGTAAGAACGGAATATATATGTGTAAGAACGGAATATATATGTGTAAGAACTGAATATATATGTGTAAGAACTGAATATATATGTGTAAGAAGTGAATATATATGTGTAAGAACTGAATATATATGTGTAAGAACGGAATATATATGTGTAAGAACGGAATATATAAGTTTAAGAACGGAATATATATGTGTAAGAACGGAATATATATGTGTAAGAACGGAATATATATGTGTAAAAACTGAATATATATGTGTAAGAACTGAATATATATGTGTAAGAACTGAATATATATTTGTAAGAACTGAATATATATGTGTAAGAAGTCAATATATATGTGAAAGAAGTGAATATATATGTGTAAGAACTGAATATTTATGCGTAAGAACGGAATATATATGCGTAAGAACTGAATATATATGCGTAAAACTGAATATATATGCGAAAGAACGGAATATATATGCGTAAGAACGGAATATATGTGTAAGAATGGAATATATACATGTAAGAACGGAATATATATGTGTAAGAACGGAATATATACGTGTAAGAACGGAATATATATGTGTAAGAACGGATTATATATGTGTAAGAACGGAATATATATTTGTAAAAACGGAATATATATGTGTAAGAACTGAATATATATGTGTAAGAACTGAATATATATGTGTAAGAACTGAATATATATTTGTAACAACTAAATATATATGTGTAAGAACTGAATATATATGCGTAAGAACAGAATATATAGGCGTAAGAACGGAATATATATGTGTAAGAACGGAATAAATATGTGTAAGAACGGAATATGTACGTGTTAGAACGGAATATATATGTGTAAGAACGGAATATATGTGTAAGAACGGAATATATGTGTAAGAATATATATGCGTAAAAACGGAATATATATGTGTAAGAACGGAATATATATGCGTAAGAACTGAATATATATGTGTAAGAACTGAATATATATGTGTAAGAACGGAATATATATGTGTATATATGTGTAAGAAGGGAATATATATGTGTAAGAACTGATTATATATGTGAGAGAAGTGAATATATGTGTGTAAGAACTGAAAATATATGTGTAAGAACGGAATATATGTGTACGAACGGAATATATATGTGTAAGAACTGAACATATATGTGTAAGAAATGAATATATATGCGTAAGAACTGAATATATATGCGCAAGAACTGAATATCTATGCGTAAGAACTGAATATATATCTGTAAGAACTGAATATATATGTGTAAGAACTGAATATATATGCGTAAGAACTGAATATATATGCGTAAGAACGGAATATATATGTGTAAGAACGGAATATATATGTGTAAGAACGGAATATGTACGTGTAAGAACGGAATATATATGTGTAAGAACGGAATATATATGTGTAAGAACGGAATATATATGTGTAAAAACTGAATATATATGGGTAAGAAGTGAATATATATGTGTAAGAACTGAATACATATGTGTAAGAACGGAATATATGTGTGTAAGAACGGAATATATATGTTTAAGAACGGAATATGTATGTGTTAGAACTTAATATATATGTGTAAGAATGGAATATATATGTGTAAATACTGAATATATATGTGTTAGAACTGAATATATATGTTTAAGAACTGAATATATATGCGTAAGAACGGAATATATATGTGTAAGAAAGGAATATATATGTGTAAGAACGGAATATATATGTGTAAAAACGGAATATATATGTGTAGGAACGGAATATATATGTTTAAGAACGAAATATATATGTGTAAGAACTGAATATATATGTGTAAGAACTGAATATATATGCGTAAGAACTGAATATATATGCATAAGAACTGTATATATATGCGTAAGAACGGAATATATATGCTTAAGAACTGAATATATATGCGTAAGAATGGAATATATGTGTAATAACGGAATATATGTGTAAAAATATATATGCGTAATAACGGAATATATATGTGTTAGAACGGAATATATATGCGTAAGAACTGAATATATATGTGTAAGAACTGAATATATATGTGTAAAAATAGAATATATATGTGTAAAAACTGAATATATATGTGTAAGAACGGAATATATATGTGTAAGAACGGAATATATACGCGTAAGAACTGAATATATATGTGTAAGAACTGAATATATATGTGTAAAAACAGAATAAATATATGTGTAAGAACTGAATATATATGTGTAAGATCGGAATATATATGTGTAAGAACAGAATATATATGTGTAAGAACTGAATATATATGTGTAAGAACGGAATATATATGTGTAAGAACTAAATATATACGCGTAAGAACTGAAAATATATGTGTAAGAACTGAATATATATGTGTAAGAACTGAATATATATGCGTAAAAACGGAATATATATGTGTAAGAACGGAATATGTACGTGTAAGAACGTAATATAAATGTGTAAGAACGGAATATATATGTGTATAGATGTGTAAGAACGAAATATATATGTGTAAGAACTGAATATATATGTGTAAGAAGTGAATATATATGTGTAAGAACTGAATATATATGTGTAAGAAAGGAATATATATGTGTAAGAACGGAATATATATGCGTAAGAACGGAATATGTACGTCTAAGAACGGAATATATATGTGTAAGAACTGTACATATATGTGTAAGAAATGAATATATATGCGTAAGAACTGAATACATATGCGTAAGAACTGAATATATATACGTAAGAACTGAAAATATATGTGTAAGAACGGAATATATATGCGTAAGAACTGAATATATATGCGTAAGAACGGAATATATATGCGTAAGAACGGAACATATATGTGTAAGAATGGAATATGTACGTGTAAGAACGGAATATATATGTGTAAGAACGGAATATATATGTATAAGAACGGAATATATATTTGTAAGAACTGAACATATATGTGTAAGAAATGAATATATATGCGTAATAACAGAATATATATGCGTAATAACTGAAAATATATGCGTAAGAACTGAATATATATGTGTAAGAACTGAATATATATGCGTAAGAACGGAATATATATGTGTAAGAATGGAATATGTAAGTGTAAGAACGGAATATATATGTGTAAGAACGGAATATATATGTATAAGAACGGAATATATATGTGTAAGAACTGGATATATATGCGTAAGAAGTGAATATATATGTGTAAGAACTGAAAATATATGGGTAAGAACGGAATATATATGTGTAAGAATAGAATATATATATGTGTACGAACGGAATATATATGTGTGAGAACGGAATATATATGTGTAAGAACGGAATATATATTTGTAAGAACAGAATATATATGTGTAAGAAGTGAATATATATGTGTAAGAACTGAATATATATGTGTAAGAACGGAATATATATGTGTAAGTACGGAATATATATGTGTAAGAATTGAATATATATGCGTAAGAACTGAATATATATGCGTAAGAACTTAATATATATGCGTAAGAACTAAATATATATGTGTAAGAACTGAATATATATGCGTAAGAACGGAATATATATGTGTTAGAACGGAATATATATGTGTAATAACGGAATATATATGTGAAAGAACGGAATATATATGAGTAAGAACTGAATATATGTGTAAGAACGGAATATATATGTGTAAGAACGGAATATATATGTGTAAGAACGGAATATATACGTGTAAGAACGGAATATATATGTGTAAGAACGGAATATATATGTTTAAAAACGAAATATATATGTGTAAGAACTGAACATATATGTGTAAGAAATGAATATATATGCGTAAGAACGGAATAAATATGTGTAAGAACGGAATATATATGTGTAAGAACGGAATATGTACGTGTAAGAACGGAATATATATATGTAAGAACGGAATATATATGTGTAAGAACGGAATATATATGTGTAAGAACGGAATATGTACGTGTAAGATCGGAATATATATGTGTAAGAACAGAATATATATGTGTAAGAACGGAATATATATGTGTAAAAACGGAATATATATGTGTAAGAACTGAATATATATGTGTAAGAACTGAATATATATGTGTAAGAACTGAATATATATGTGTAATAACTGAATATATATGCCTAAGAACTGAATATGTACGTGTAAGAACGGAATATATATGTGTAAGAACGGAATATGTACGTGTAAGAACGGAATATATATGTGTAAGAACTGAACATATATGTGTAAGAAATGAATATATATGCATAAGAACTGAATATATATGCGTAAGAACTGAATATATATGCGTAAGAACTGAATATATATCTGTAAGAACTGAATATATATGTGTAAGAACTGGATATATATGCGTAAGAACGGAATATATATGTGTAAGAACGGAATATATATGTGTAAGAACGGAAAATGTACGTGTATGAACGGAATATGTACGTGTAAGAACGGAATATACATGTGTAAGAACGGAATATATATGTTTAAGAACGGAATATATATGTGTAAGAAGTGAATATATATGTGTAAGAACTGAATATATATGTGTAAGAACGGAATATATATGTGTAAGTATGGAATATATATGTGTAAGAACTAAATATATATGCGTAAGAACTGAATATATATGCGTAAGAACTGAATATATATGCTTAAGAACTGAATATATATGTGTAAGAACTGAATATATATGCGTAAAAACGGAATATATATGTGTAAGAACGGAATATATATGTGTAAGAACGAAATATGTACGTGTAAGAACGGAATATATGTGTAAGAACGGAATATATATGTGTATATATGTGTAAGAACTGAATATATATGTGTAAGAACTGAATATATGTGTGTAAGAAGTGAATATATATGTGTAAGAACTGAATATATATGTGTAAGAACGTAATATATATGTGTAAGAACGGAATATATATGTGTAAGAACGGAATATGTACGTGTAAGAACTGAATATATATGTGTAAGAACTGAACATATATACGTAAGAAATGAATATATATGCGTCAGAACTGAATATATATGCGTAAGAACTGAATATATATGCGTAAGAACTGAATATATATCTGTAAGAACTGAATAAATATGTGTAAGAACTGAATATATATGCGTAAGAACTGAATATATATGCGTAAGAACGGAATATATATGCGTAAGAACGGAATATATATGTGTAAGAATGGAATATGTACGTGTAAGAACGGAATATATATGTATAAGAACGGAATATATATGTGTAAGAACTAAATATATATGTGTAAGAAGTGAATATATATGTGTAATAACTGAATATATATGTGTAAGAACTGAATATATATGTTTAAGAACGGAATATATATGTGTAAGAACGGAATATGTACGTGTAAGAACGGAATATAAATGTGTAAGAACGGAATATATATGTGTATATATGTGTAAGAACGAAATATATATGTGTAAGAACTAAATATATATGTGTAAGAAGTGAATATATATGTGTAAGGACTGAATATATATGTGTAAGAACGGAATATATATGTGTAAGAACGGAATATATATGTGTAAGAACGGAATATGTACGTCTAAGAACGGAATATATATGTGTAAGAACTGAACATATATGTGTACGAAATGAATATATATGCGTAAGAACTGAATAGATATGCGTAAGAACTGAATATATATGCGTAAGAACTGAATATATATGTGTAAGAACTGAATATATATGCGTAAGAACTGAATATATATGCGTAAGAACGGAATATATATGCGTAAGAACGGAATATATATGTGTAAGAATGGAATATGTACGTGTAAGAACGGAATATATATGTGTAAGAACGGAATATATATGTATAAGAACGGAATATATATGTGTAAGAACTGAACATATATGTGTAAGAAATGAATATATATGCGTAAGAACTGAATATATATGCGTAATAACGGAATATATATGTGTAAGAACTGAATATATATCTGTAAGAACTGAATATATATGTGTAGGAACTGAATATATATGCGTAAGAACTGAATATATATGCATAAGAAAGGAATATATATGCGTAACAACGGAATATATATGTGTATGAATGGCATATGTACGTTTAAGAACGGAATATATATGTGTACGAACGGAATATATATGTATAAGAACGGAATATATATGTGTAAGAACTGAATATATATGTGTAAGAAGTGAATATATATGTGTGAGAACTGAATATATATGTGTAAGAATGGAATATATATGTGTAAAAACGGAATATATATGTGTAAGAACTGAATATATATGTGTAAGAACGGAATATATGTGTAAGAACAGAATATATGTGTGTAAGAAGTGAATATATATGTGTAAGAACTGAATATATATGTGTAAGAACGGAATATGTATGTGTAAGTACGGAATATATATGTGTAAGAATTGAATATATATGCGTAAGAACTGAATATATAAGCGTAAGAACTGAATATATATGCGTAAGAACTGAATATATGTGTGTAAGAACTGAATATATATGCGTAAGAACGGAATATATATGTGTAAGAACGGAATATATATGTGTTAGAACGGAATATGTACGTGTAAGAACGGAATATATATATGTAAGAACGGAATATATATGTGTAAGAACGGAATATATATGTGTAAGAACTGAATATGTACGTGTAAGAACGGAATATATATGTGTAAGAACTGAATATATATGCGTAAGAACTGAATATGTAAGTGTAGGAACGGAATATATATGTGTAAGAACGGAATATGTACGTGTAAGAACGGAATATATATGTGTAAGAACTGAACATATATGTGTAAGAAATGAATATATATGCGTAAGAACTGAATATATATGCGTCAGAACTGAATATATATGCGTAAGAACTGAATATATATCTGTATATATCTGTAAGAACTGAATATATATGTGTAAGAACTGAATATATATGCGTAAGAACGGAATATATATGTGTAAGAACGAAATATATGTGTAAGAACGGAATATGTTCGTTTAAGAACTGAATATTTACGTGGAAGAACGGAATATATATGTGTAAGAACGGAATATATATGTGTAAGAACGGAATATGTACGTGTAAGAACGGAATATTTACGTGTAAGAAAGGAATATATATGTGTAAGAAAGGAATATATATGTGTTAGAACGGAATATATATGTGTAAGAACGGAATATATACGTGTAAGATCGGAATATATATGTGTAAGAACAGAATATATATGTGTAAGAACGGAATATATATGTGTAAAAACGGAATATATATGTTTAAGAACTGAATATATATGTGTAAGAACTGAATATATATGTTTAAGAACTGAATATATATGCGTAAGAACTGAATATGTACCTGTAAGAACGGAATATATATTTGTAAGAACGGAATATGTACGTTTAAGAACGGAATATATATGTGCAAGAACTGAACATATATGTGTAAGAAATGAATATATATGCGTAAGAACTGAATATATATGCGTAGGAACTAAATATATATGCGTAAGAACTGAATATATATCTGTAAGAACTGAATATATATGTGTAAGAACTGAATATATATGCGTAAGAACGGAATATATTTGTGTAAGAACGGAATATATATGCCTAAGAACTGAATATATATGCGTAAGAACGGAATATATATGAGTAAGAACTGAATATATATGCGTAAGAATTGAATATATATGCGTAAGAACTGAATATATATGCGTAAGAACTGAATATATATGTGTAAGAACTGAATATATATGCGTAAGAACTGAATATATATGCGTAAGAACGGAATATATATGCGTAAGAACGGAATATATATGTGTAAGAATGGAATATGTACGTGTAAGAACGGAATATATATGTGTAAGAACGGAATATATATGTATAAGAACGGAATATATATGTGTAAGAACTGAACATATATGTGTAAGAAATGAATATATATGCGTAAGAACTGAATATATATGCGTAATAACGGAATATATATGTGTAAGAACTGAATATATATCTGTAAGAACTGAATATATATGTGTAGGAACTGAATATATATGCGTAAGAACTGAATATATATGCATAAGAAAGGAATATATATGCGTAACAACGGAATATATATGTGTAAGAATGGCATATGTACGTTTAAGAACGGAATATATATGTGTACGAACTGAACATATATGTGTAAGAAATGAATATATATGCGTAAGAACTGAATATATATGCGTCAGAACTGAATATATATGCGTAAGAACTGAATATATATCTGTATATATCTGTAAGAACTGAATATATATGTGTAAGAACTGAATATATATGCGTAAGAACGGAATATATATGTGTAAGAACGAAATATATGTGTAAGAACGGAATATGTTCGTTTAAGAACTGAATATTTACGTGTAAGAACGGAATATATATGTGTAAGAACGGAATATATATGTGTAAGAACGGAATATGTACGTGTAAGAACGGAATATTTACGTGTAAGAAAGGAATATATATGTGTAAGAAAGGAATATATATGTGTTAGAACGGAATATATATGTGTAAGAACGGAATATATACGTGTAAGATCGGAATATATATGTGTAAGAACAGAATATATATGTGTAAGAACGGAATATATATGTGTAAAAACGGAATATATATGTTTAAGAACTGAATATATATGTGTAAGAACTGAATATATATGTTTAAGAACTGAATATATATGCGTAAGAACTGAATATGTACCTGTAAGAACGGAATATATATTTGTAAGAACGGAATATGTACGTTTAAGAACGGAATATATATGTGCAAGAACTGAACATATATGTGTAAGAAATGAATATATATGCGTAAGAACTGAATATATATGCGTAGGAACTAAATATATATGCGTAAGAACTGAATATATATCTGTAAGAACTGAATATATATGTGTAAGAACTGAATATATATGCGTAAGAACGGAATATATATGTGTAAGAACGGAATATATATGCGTAAGAACTGAATATATATGCGTAAGAACGGAATATATATGAGTAAGAACTGAATATATATGCGTAAGAATTGAATATATATGCGTAAGAACTGAATATATATCTGTAAGAACTGAATATATATGTGTAAGACTGAATATATATGCGTAAGAACTGAATATATATGCGTAAGAACGGAATATATATGCGTAAGAACGGAATATATATGTGTAAGAACGGAATATGTACGAGTAAGAACGGAATACATATGTGTAAGAACGGAATATATATGTGTAAAGACGGAATATATATGTGTAAGAAGTGAATATATATGTGTAAGAAGTGAATATATATGTGTAAGAACTAAATATATATGTGTAAGAACGGAATATATATGTGTAAGAACTGAATATATATGCGTAAGAACTGAATATGTAAGTGTAGGAACGGAATATATATGTGTAAGAACGGAATATGTACGTGTAAGAACGGAATATATATGTGTAAGAACTGAACATATATGTGTAAGAAATGAATATATATGCGTAAGAACTGAATATATATGCGTCAGAACTGAATATATATGCGTAAGAACTGAATATATATCTGTATATATCTGTAAGAACTGAATATATATGTGTAAGAACTGAATATATATGCGTAAGAACGGAATATATATGTGTAAGAACGAAATATATGTGTAAGAACGGAATATGTTCGTTTAAGAACTGAATATTTACGTGTAAGAACGGAATATATATGTGTAAGAACGGAATATATATGTGTAAGAACGGAATATGTACGTGTAAGAACGGAATATTTACGTGTAAGAAAGGAATATATATGTGTAAGAAAGGAATATATATGTGTTAGAACGGAATATATATGTGTAAGAACGGAATATATACGTGTAAGATCGGAATATATATGTGTAAGAACAGAATATATATGTGTAAGAACGGAATATATATGTGTAAAAACGGAATATATATGTTTAAGAACTGAATATATATGTGTAAGAACTGAATATATATGTTTAAGAACTGAATATATATGCGTAAGAACTGAATATGTACCTGTAAGAACGGAATATATATTTGTAAGAACGGAATATGTACGTTTAAGAACGGAATATATATGTGCAAGAACTGAACATATATGTGTAAGAAATGAATATATATGCGTAAGAACTGAATATATATGCGTAGGAACTAAATATATATGCGTAAGAACTGAATATATATCTGTAAGAACTGAATATATATGTGTAAGAACTGAATATATATGCGTAAGAACGGAATATATTTGTGTAAGAACGGAATATATATGCCTAAGAACTGAATATATATGCGTAAGAACGGAATATATATGAGTAAGAACTGAATATATATGCGTAAGAATTGAATATATATGCGTAAGAACTGAATATATATGCGTAAGAACTGAATATATATGTGTAAGAACTGAATATATATGCGTAAGAACTGAATATATATGCGTAAGAACGGAATATATATGCGTAAGAACGGAATATATATGTGTAAGAATGGAATATGTACGTGTAAGAACGGAATATATATGTGTAAGAACGGAATATATATGTATAAGAACGGAATATATATGTGTAAGAACTGAACATATATGTGTAAGAAATGAATATATATGCGTAAGAACTGAATATATATGCGTAATAACGGAATATATATGTGTAAGAACTGAATATATATCTGTAAGAACTGAATATATATGTGTAGGAACTGAATATATATGCGTAAGAACTGAATATATATGCATAAGAAAGGAATATATATGCGTAACAACGGAATATATATGTGTAAGAATGGCATATGTACGTTTAAGAACGGAATATATATGTGTACGAACTGAACATATATGTGTAAGAAATGAATATATATGCGTAAGAACTGAATATATATGCGTCAGAACTGAATATATATGCGTAAGAACTGAATATATATCTGTATATATCTGTTAGAACTGAATATATATGTGTAAGAACTGAATATATATGCGTAAGAACGGAATATATATGTGTAAGAACGAAATATATGTGTAAGAACGGAATATGTTCGTTTAAGAACTGAATATTTACGTGTAAGAACGGAATATATATGTGTAAGAACGGAATATATATGTGTAAGAACGGAATATGTACGTGTAAGAACGGAATATTTACGTGTAAGAAAGGAATATATATGTGTAAGAAAGGAATATATATGTGTTAGAACGGAATATATATGTGTAAGAACGGAATATATACGTGTAAGATCGGAATATATATGTGTAAGAACAGAATATATATGTGTAAGAACGGAATATATATGTGTAAAAACGGAATATATATGTTTAAGAACTGAATATATATGTGTAAGAACTGAATATATATGTTTAAGAACTGAATATATATGCGTAAGAACTGAATATGTACCTGTAAGAACGGAATATATATTTGTAAGAACGGAATATGTACGTTTAAGAACGGAATATATATGTGCAAGAACTGAACATATATGTGTAAGAAATGAATATATATGCGTAAGAACTGAATATATATGCGTAGGAACTAAATATATATGCGTAAGAACTGAATATATATCTGTAAGAACTGAATATATATGTGTAAGAACTGAATATATATGCGTAAGAACGGAATATATATGTGTAAGAACGGAATATATATGCGTAAGAACTGAATATATATGCGTAAGAACGGAATATATATGAGTAAGAACTGAATATATATGCGTAAGAATTGAATATATATGCGTAAGAACTGAATATATATCTGTAAGAACTGAATATATATGTGTAAGACTGAATATATATGCGTAAGAACTGAATATATATGCGTAAGAACGGAATATATATGCGTAAGAACGGAATATATATGTGTAAGAACGGAATATGTACGAGTAAGAACGGAATACATATGTGTAAGAACGGAATATATATGTGTAAAGACGGAATATATATGTGTAAGAAGTGAATATATATGTGAAAGAAGTGAATATATATGTGTAAGAACTAAATATATATGTGTAAGAACGGAATATATATGTGTAAGAACGGAATGTATATGTTTAAGAACGGAATATATATGTGTAAGAACGGAATATATATGTGTAAGAACGGAATATATATGTGTAAAAACTGAATATATATGTGTTAGAACTGAATATACAAGTGCAAGAACTGAATATATATGGGTAAGAACGGAATATATATGTGTAAGAACGGAATATATATGTGTAAGAACGGAATATATATGTGTAAAAACAGAATATATATGCGTAAGAACGGAATATATATGTGTTAGAACGGAATATAGATGTTTAAGAACGAAATATATATGTGTTAAGAACTGAATATATATGTGTAAGAACTGAATATAAATGTTTAAGAACTGAACATATATGCGTAAGAACTGAATATATATGCGTAAGAACTGAATATATATGCGAAAGAACGGAATATATATGCGTAATAACTGAATATATATGCGTAAGAACTGAATATATATGCGTAAGAACGGAATATATATGCGTAAGAACTGAATATATATGCGTAAGACCGGAATATATGTGTATAAACGAAATATATATGTGTAAGTACTGAATATATATGTGTAAGAACGGAATATATGTGTAAGAATATATACGCGTAAGAACTGAATATATATGCGTGAGAACTGAATATATATGCGTAAGAACGGAATATATATGCGTAAGAACTGAATATATATGTGTAAGAATTGAATATATATGCGTAAGAACTGAATATATATCTGTAAGAACTGAATATATATGTGTAAGAACTGAATATATATGCGTAAGAACTGAATATATATGCGTAAGAACGGAATATATATGCGTAAGAACGGAATATATATGTGTAAGAACGGAATATGTACGTGTAAAAACGGAATATATATGTGTAATAACGGAATATATATGTGTAAGGACGGAATATATATGTGTAAGAATTGAATATATATGTGTAAGAAGTGAATATATATATATTCGTAAGAACTAAATATATATGTGTAAGAACGGAATATATATGTGTAAGAACGGAATATATATGTTTAAGAACGGAATATATATGTATAAGAACGGAATATATATGTGTAAGAACGGAATATATATGTGTTAAAACTGAATATATATGTGTAAGAACGGAATACACATGTGCAAGAACTGAATATATATGCGTAAGAACGGAATATATATGTGTAAGAACGGAATATATATGTGTAAGAACGGAATATATATGTGTAAATACAGAATATATATGTGTAATAACGGAATATATATGTGTCAGAACGGAATATATATGTTTAAGAACGAAATATATATGTGTTAAGAACTGAATATATATGTGTAAGAACTGAATATAAATGTTTAAGAACTGAGCATATATGCGTAAGAACTGAATATATATCCGTAAGAACTGAATATATATGCGTAAGAACTGAATATATATGCGTAAGAACTGAATATATATGCGTAAGAACGGAACATATATGCGTAATAACTGAATATATATGCGTAAGAACTGAATATATATGCGTAAGAACGGAATATATATGCGTAAGAACTGAATATAGATGCGTAAGAACGGAATATATGTGTAGGAACGAAATATATATGTGTAAGTACTGAATATATATGTGTAAGAACGGAATATATGTGTAAGAATATATATGCGTAAGAACTGAATATATAAGCGTAAGAACTGAATATATATGCGTAAGAACGGAATATATATGCGTAAGAACTGAATATATATGCGTAAGAATTGAATATATATGCGTAAGAACTGAATATATACCTGTAAGAACTGAATATATATGTGTAAGAACTGAATATATATGCTTAAGAACTGAATATATATGCGTAAGAACGGAATATATATGCGTAAGAACGGAAAATATATGTGTAAGAACGGATTATGCACGTGTAAGAACGGAATTTATATGTGTAAGAACGGAATATATATGTGTAAGAACGGAATATATATGTGTAAGAACTGAATACATATGTGTAAGAAGTGAATATATATGTTTAAGAACGGAATATATATGTGTAAGAACGGAATATA
>JAWPHD010022873.1:0-23773 GCA_037043455.1 Cyrtodaria siliqua | reverse complement strand
TACATTATCTACCTGATATAGTATACAGTATACACCTTATATAGTATATAGTATCCACCTTATATAGTGTACAGAATACACCTTATATAGTGTACACTATTCACCTTATATATTATACAGTATACACCTTATATAGTATACAGTATCCACCTTATATAGTATACAGTACACACCTTATATAGTATACAGTACACACCTTATACAGTATATATTGCGTACAGTATCCACCTTATATAGTATACAGTATCCACCTTATATAGCACACAGTATACAACTTATATAGTATACAGTATACACCTTATACAGTATACAGTATCCACCTTATATAGCATACAGTATAACCCCTTATATAGTATGCAGCATCCACCTTATAGTATGCAGTATTCACCTTATATAGCATACAGTATCCACATTATATAGCATACAGTATACACCTTATATAGTATAAAGTTCCACCTTATATAGTATACAGTATCCACCTTATATAGCATACAGTATTCACCTTATATAGCTTACAGTATCCACCTTATATAGCATAAATTATCCACCTTATATAGTATATAGTATACACATTATATAGTATACAGATTACACCTTATATAGTATACAGTATCCACCTTATATACACCTTATATAGTATACAGTTTACACCTTATATAGTGTACAGTATACACCTTATATAGTGTACAGTATACACCTTATATAGTATACAGTTTACACCTTATATAGTGTACAGTATACACCTTATATAGTGTACAGTATACACCTTATATAGTCTACAGTATTCACCTTATATAGTGTACAGTATACTCCATATATAGTGTACAGTATACACCTTATAGTATACAGTATCCACCTTATATAGCATACAGTATCCACCTTATATAGAATAAATTATCCACCCTATATAGTATGTAGTATACATCTTATATAGTATACAGTATCCACCTTATACAGTATACAATATCCACGTTATACAGTATACAGTATCAATCTTATGTAGCATACAGTATCCACCTTATACAGTATACAGTATCCACCTTATATAGCAGACAATATCCACCTTATATAGCATACAGTATACACCTTATATAGTATACAATATCCACCTTATATAGAATAAATTATCCACCTTATACAGTATACAGTATACACCTTATATAGTATACAGTATCCACCTTATATAGCATACAGTATACACCTTATATAGTATTAAGTATCCACCTTATATAGCATAAATTATCCACCTTATATACTATACAGTATACACCTTATATAGTATAAAGTTTACACCTTATATAATATACAGTATCCACCTTATATTGTGTACAGTATACACCTTATATATTATACAGTATGCACCTTATATAGTATACAGTATCCACGTTATAGTATACAGTATCTGCCTTATATAGCATACAGTATCCACCTTATATAGAATAAATTATCCACCTTATATAGTATACTGTATCCACCTTATACAGTATACAGTATCCATATTATATAGCATAGAGTATCCACCTTATATAGTATACATTATCCACCTTGAAGTATACAGTATCCACCTTATATAGCATACAGTATACACCTTATATAGTATACAGTATCCACATTATACAGTATACAGTATACACCTTATATAGTATACAGTTTACACCTTATATAGTGTACAGTATCCACCTTATATAGTGTACAATATCCACTTTATAGAACGTACGGTATCCAGTATCCACCTTATACAGCGTACAGTATCCAGCACATACAGCATACATTAGACACCTTATACAGTATACAGTATACACCTTATACAGTATACCGTATACACCTTATACAGTATACAGTATCCACCTTATACAGCATACAGTATCCACCTTATACAGCATACAGTATCCACCTTATATAGCATACAGTATACACCTGATACAGTATACTGTATCCACCTTTTATAGTATACAGTATCCACCTTATACAGTATACAGTATACACCTTCTACAGTATACAGTATACACCTTATACAGCATACTGGTATACAGTATCCGCCTTATATGGTATACAGTATACACCTTATATGATATACAGTATACACCTTATACGGTATACTGTTTACACCTTATACAGTATACAGTATCCACCTTATACAGCATACAGTTTCCACCTTATACAGCATACAGTATCCACCTTATATAGCATACAGTTTGCACCTTATATAGTATACAGTATCCACCTTATAGTATACACTAGCCGCTTTATATAGCATACAGTATCCACCTTATATAACATACAGTATACACCTTATATAGTATACAATATCCACCTTATATAGAATAAATTATCCACTTATATAGTAAACAGTATCCACCTTATATAGTATACAGTATACACCTTATCCAGTATGCAGTATCCACCTTATATAGCATGCAGTATACGCCTTATATAGTATACAGTATCCACCTTATATTAGACAGTATCCACCTTATATAGCATACAGTATACACATTATATAGCATACAGTATCCACCTTATATAGTATACAGTATCCGCCTTATATTATACAGTATCCACCTTATATAGCATACAGTATCCACCTTATATAGTATAAAGTATTCACCTTATATAGCATAAATTATCCACCTTATATAGTATACACTATACACCTTATATAGTATACAGTGTCCACCTTATATAGCATAAATTATCCACCTTATATAGTATACAGTATACACCTTATATAGTATACAGCATCCACCTTATACAGTATACAGTATCCACATTATATAGCATAGAGTATCCACCTTATATAGTATTCAGTATACACCTTATATAGTATACAGTTTACACCTTACATAGTGTACAGTATACACCTTATATAGCGTACAGTATCCACCTTATATAGTATACAGTATCCACCTTATATTAGACAGTATCCACCTTATATAGCATACAGTATACACATTATATAGCATACAGTATCCACCTTATATAGTATACAGTATCCGCCTTATATTATACAGTATCCACCTTATATAGCATACAGTATCCACCTTATATAGTATAAAGTATTCACCTTATATAGCATAAATTATCCACCTTATATAGTATACACTATACACCTTATATAGTATACAGTGTCCACCTTATATAGCATAAATTATCCACCTTATATAGTATACAGTATACACCTTATATAGTATACAGCATCCACCTTATACAGTATACAGTATCCACATTATATAGCATAGAGTATCCACCTTATATAGTATTCAGTATACACCTTATATAGTATACAGTTTACACCTTACATAGTGTACAGTATACACCTTATATAGCGTACAGTATCCACCTTATATAGTATACAGTATACACCTTATACAGTATACAGTATCCACCTTATACAGCGTACAGTATCCACCTTATACAGCGTACAGTATCCACCTTATACAGTATACGGTATCCACCTTATATAGTATACCGTATACACCTTATACAGTATACGGCATCCACCTTATATAGTATACCGTATACACCTTATACAGTATACGGCATCCACCTTATACAGCATACGGTATACACTTTATACAGCATACAGTATCCACCTTATACAGCATACAGTATCCACCTTATATAATATACAGTGTCCACCTTATATATTATACAGTATACACCTTATATAGCATACAGTATCCACTTTATACAGTATACAGTATACACCTTATACAGTATACAGTATCCATCTTATACAGTATACAGTATCCACCTTATATAGCATTATATAGTATACATTATCTACCTTATATAAGTATACACCTTATATAGAATACATTATCCACCTGATATAGTATACAGTATACACCTTATATAATATACAGTATCCACCTTATATAGCATTATATAGTATACATTATCTACCTTATATAAGTATACACCTTATATAGAATACATTATCCACCTTATATAGTATACAGTATACACCTTATATAATATACAGTATCCACCTTATATAGTGTACACTATTTACCTTATATATTATACAGTATACACCTTATATAGTATACAGTATACACCTTATATAGTATACAGTACACACCTTATATAGTATACAGTACACACCTTATACAGTATATATTGCGTACAGTATCCACCTTATATAGTATACAGTATCCACCTTATATAGAATAAATTATCCACATATATAGTATACAGTTTACACCTTATATAGTATACAGGTTTCACCTTATATAGTATACAGTATCCACCTTATATCGTGTACAGTATACACCTTATATAGTGTACAGTTTACACCTTATATAGTGTACAGTATCCACCTTATATAGTATACAGTATACACCTTTTATAGTATACATTATCCACCTTATATAGTGTACAGTATACACCTTATATAGTGTAAAGTATTCACCTTTTATATTATACAGTATACACCTTATATAGCATACAGTATACACCTTATATAGCATACAGTATACGCCTTATATAGTATACAGTATACACCTTATATAGTATACTGTATACACCTTATATAGTATACGGTATATACCTTATATAGTATACAGTATACACCTTATATAGTATACAGTATACACCTTACAGAGTAAAACATTTACTTTAAAGCATCATGTACATATTTCAAATAATGGGGGCATAAAACGTAGAGTTAATTATTTTAAGTAGTTTTTTTTTTTTCATCATTGGTATTATTAAAGGGGCATATGGCAATCTTAAAGTATTTGTCAAACATTAAAATTAGCATCGCGATTAATTTATCCGGTATCATTTTGACTTTAAACCTGCTTGCATATATTTTTTATGTTTTTTTTTGTTGAACACAACAAACTATGTACGTGTGGACAGTATAATATTATACAGAGATAACAGACCATTTTGGCAGTACACATCAATGTCAATACATACAAACATTGACTGGAGATATGAAATCACACGATTCCATAACAGATCAATATGCTCTTGCTAATCATCGATGATTTATTAAAGGTATCTACTTGAAGATCAATTCAGTATCATACCAGTGTGTATCACTTCAAATGTTAACAATTATATCAACACGAATTTATGGAGGATTTAAAAACCCAATTTAGGAAATAGTTCGATTGCGATAAAGACATTATGAATGTACGAGGCCTCGTATTACTAACAGTATGTTTTATATTTGTAAAGTGAATAACGGGCAGAATAAGACGAGGAATTATTTGTGCATGTTTGGTCGGGGTAATCCCTGCATGACAACGGTAAGTCAGAATGTGTGGGTGATTGCGGTCATGGCATCGTATTCAATATGTTACATGTACATGTATATAGTCATCATAATAACTGATGTATGTTATTTACGTATTTGAGCAATGAATTAACGCGTTCATTGTTACTTTTAGGGTATCGATGCATCTTTCAAATGTATTTTAAATACAATTTAACATTACATTTGTTATGATTAATACTATAAAACTGTATATACTGATGCAATAAAAACACGAATTCGTGCGTTTTATTAAAAGAAAGAATGTGTTCATAGGACACGGGCGCCTTGCTGGAGCTTTGTTTGTTAGTTTGGTATTTAACGTCATTTTTCAGCACGTTTTAGGTTATGTCTGTTTTAGGTTATGTCTGTTTTAGGTTATGTATGTTTTAGGTTATGTATAGGTTATATATGTTTTAGGTTATGTATGTTTTAGGTTATGTATGTTTTAAGTTATGTATGTTTTAGGTTATGTATAGGTTATGTATGTTTTAGGTTATGTATGTTTTAGGTTATGTATGTTTTAAGTTATGTATGTTTTAGGTTATGTATGTTTTAGGTTATGTATGTTTTAGGTTATTATGTTTTAGGTTATGTTTGTTTTAGGTTATGTATGTTTTAGGTTATGTCTGTTTTAGGTTATGTATAGGTTATGTATGTTTTAGGTTATGTCTGTTTTAGGTTATGTATGTTTTAGGTTATGTATAGGTTATGTATGTTTTATGTTATGTATGGTTTAGGTTATGTATGTTTTAAGTTATGTATGTTTTAGGTTATGTATGTTTTAGGTTATGTATGTTTTAGGTTATGTATAGGTTATGTATGTTTTAGGTTATGTATGTTTTAGATTATGTATGTTTTAAGTTATGTATGTTTTAGGGTTATGTATGTTTTAGGTTATGTATGTTTTAGGTTATTATGTTTTAGGTTATGTATGTTTTAGGTTATGTATGTTTTAGGTTATGTCTGTTTTAGGTTATATATAGGTTATGTATGTTTTAGGTTATGTATGTTTTAAGTTATGTATGTTTTAGGTTATGTATGTTTTAGGTTGTATGTTTTAGGTTATGTATGTTTTAGGTTATTATGTTTTAGGTTATGTATGTTTTAGGTTATGTATGTTTTAGGTTATTATGTTTTAGGTTATGTATGTTTTAGGTTATGTATGACGATTACTTTTTGTGGTAGAGACAGATCACCCTTGTATTCCTGGGTACATTACTAATACTTAATACCTCCCGATATCCGTAAGAATCGACACTTTCGGACTTACAAGTTGAGATCCCAGTAGGATTCGAACCCTCAGCGGTGAGCGGCAACATGGGCAAGAAAGTTTAAATGCAATGTTGTTAACCACTCGACCAGGCGCTATGCCTTGCATAGGCGATGTCAGTTAGGCGATGTCAGTTATACAACAACACACTAAGAAAGTGTTTTAGTGTGCCAAGTGTCATTATTCACGCTGACCTTCTTTTAGTAGAAACGTGTTGCTGTCAGTGTGTATGAAGTTTGAAAGCTGAATGCCTGTTATCGTTCTAATAACATTGAACCAACCGTGGGTCAAGGTCAAGTTATAAGAACAAAGTGCTGTCATGAATATATAAAATTTGGTATCTGAGTAATGGCCTTAAAAATAACAAACTTGAATGTAAAAACTTTAATGTCCAAAATGGGACAATTAGTCGGTTAAGGTCATTCATATGACCTTGAACGTTTTGGTAAGCATATGCGTTTCTGCACTATAGACGTGCGTTTATGAAGTTGTAAAGCTGTTGTTGTTGTTGTTGTTTTCTGGTATTCGAGTTATGAACTTCATAAACAACTTGAATGTAAAACATGAATATCAATTATTAAAATGCAA
This sequence comes from Cyrtodaria siliqua, assembly GCA_037043455.1. Lineage (NCBI taxonomy): Eukaryota > Metazoa > Mollusca > Bivalvia > Adapedonta > Hiatellidae > Cyrtodaria > Cyrtodaria siliqua. Next base: position 16,646 of record JAWPHD010022873.1, on the reverse strand, counting down.
AAGGTACGTCAATGTCATTCATACTGACCTATTGGACCATACTGCTGGCATATAGATGTAAACACGTGTGAAGTTGAAAAGCTATGTGGCATCTCAGTTCTGCTTAGAAATATATTTAACCAAAAACTTGAATGTAAAACTGTTGTTTTGTGTACGGACAGACGGACTGACGGACTAGGGTAACAATTACATGCCCGATCCAAATTCGTGGCTGGCATGACAAGAGATAACTGTTTTTAGTTTTTTGTTTGTTGGATAATTTGTTTGTATAGTTACACTCCGGACATTCAGAGTATCATGATTCCGGATTTTTTCGGATTTCTCTGTACCATGTCTCTCTCTTTGGAAGGGTATCTCTAAAAAAAAGAAAAAACACTAAATGAACATTTGCTTGTCGTTAAGATATCAGAACTTACCTAGAATAAAGGATACACTAAAGATAGACAAAAATTACTGTACTATACATTCATTTATATGTTCTTGTCGTTACTTGCATTTATTTGTTTTGTTGTTGTTTTTTAATCGAGACTGTTAACGCTAACATTGATATCAGAATTTATAAAAATATCATTTTAACGCATCGGTCCATATTAAACCGAGCTGCATATACATGCTGGAAACCAAGTTGACATGTTTGAGTGGTATGTACACATACTTTCCTTGGTATCCATGAACAGCTGTATGTTTATGGGTCTAACATAAAATTAGCCATAAATCTGTATTCAAGGTATTATAGACATCCACACCTCAATTATTTAAAAATATGGATCACTTTAAATAATACAAGGGGCGGTCAATATGTTTATATACATTCATGTATTTTTACAAGGGGTGGTCAATATGCTCCTATATATTATATATGGTACAAAGGGTGGTCAATATGCTCCTATATATTATATATGGTACAAAGGGTGGTCAATATGCTCCTATATACTGTATATGGTACAAGGGGTGGTCAATATGCTCCTATATATTGTATATGGTACAAGGGGTGGTCAATATGCTCCTATATTATATATGGTACAAGGGGTGGTCAATATGCTCCTATATATTATATATGGTACAAGCGGTGGTCAATATGCTCCTATATATTATATATGGTACAAGGGGTGGTCAATATGCTCCTATATATTATATATGGTACAAAGGGTGGTCAATATGCTCCTATATATTATATATGGTACAAGGGGTGGTCAATATGCTCCTATATATTATATATGGTACAAAGGGTGGTCAATATGCTTCTATATATTATATATGGTACAAAGGGTGGTCAATATGCTCCTATATATTATATATGGTACAAGGGGTGGTCAATATGCTCCTATATATTATATATGGTACAAGGGGTGGTCAATATGCTCCTATATATTATATATGGTACAAGGGGTGGTCAATATGCTCCTATATATTATATATGGTACAAGGGGTGGTCAATATGCTCCTATATATTATATATGGTACAAAGGGTGGTCAATATGCTCCTATATATTATATATGATACAAGGTGTGGTCAATAGGCTCCTATATATTATATATGGTACAAAGGGTGGTCAATATGCTCCTATATATTATATATGGTACAAGGGGTGGTCAATATGCTCCTCTATATTATATATGGTACAAGGGGTGGTCAATATGCTCCTATATATTATATATGGTACAAAGGGTGGTCAATATGCTCCTATATATTATATATGGTACAAGGGGTGGTCAATATGCTCCTATATATTATATACGGTACAAGGGGTGGTCAATATGCTCTCTATATTATATATGGTACAAGGGGTGGTCAATATGCTCCGATATATTATATATGGTACAAGGGGTGGTCAATATGCTCCTATATATTGTATATGGTACAAGGGGTGGTCAATATGCTCCTGTATATTATATATGGTACAAAAGTGGTAAATATGTTCTTATACATAATATATATAGTACAAGGAGCGGTCAATATATGCCTATATTATACCTCATTTGCATATTCCACTATTTGTTTAATGTGACGTCATCCGGTCCATAAAGTTGCATATTGACCGGGCGCCCGGTCCGATAGCTATATTAACGGACGTGTGAAAACGTATTGATTTAATTTGTTGGTCAGATTCGGTATAATATAACAAATAATGTATGGTGCTTCGGTCCATATGAAGTTTATGGACTGGGCAGTCCATAAACTTAAACTTGCATACAGACCTCAGCACCATACATTATCTGTTAAATACATCATGTTTAGTACAAGGGCGGTCATTATGCTCCTATACATCACATATAGTAAAAGGGGAACTTATGTAGTATTTAAATTGCTATGATTATAAACTTTGTGACCATTGTTCCGTCTTTATGCATAATCCCTCTTTTACCTGGGCAATTGATATTCACTACTCGTGTCAAATTCAGTTTGTATTGTTCGTCTTTAAACTGAATCGTTACAATTATGATCATAGTAAACTTGTCTCGTGAAAATGGCTTTGGACATAGCATAACCAGGGCTCCATATGTGTTTAACCTTAAAGGGACACACCGGAATTGTGAATATTTTGTTATATGCAAAGCAAGCATAATCTTTTCTCACATAGTTTTAAACAAAATGTCAAACTATTTTGGCATTGTATTCGTTGCCGAGTACAACACACCATAACATTAATTTTGATTTATTTTAATCTCACAGCGTCCCGTTAGTTTTCCTACGTAACTTGCATTTTTGAAACTATACATATTAATTATTAAAATAATTCAAAGCATCTTGATTTGCAAATTACTAATTGTTGGATATATTGCACCAATAATATGTTTCAACCTTATATAGCATAACGAAGAAAAGGGAAAACTGAAAGAAACCTATTGTAGAATAAAAGAAACATATTGTAGAATAAAAAAGAAAAGGGAAAACTAAAAGAAACCTATTGTAAAATAACGAAGAAAAGGAAAATTAAAATAAACCTATTGTAAAATAACGAAGAAAAGGGAAAACTAAAAGAAACCTATTGTAGAATAACGAAGAAAAGGGAAAACTGAAAGTTTTATATAAGTATATGCAAGCAGGTTTACAGTCAAAATGATACTGGATAAATTAATCGCGATGCTAATTGTAATGTTTGACAAATACTTTAAGATTGCCATATCCCCTTTAATAATACCAAGGGTAAAAAAAAAAAACCAATTAAAATAATTAACTCCAGGTTTTATGCCCCCATTATTTGAAATATGTACCTGCTGCTTTAAAGGTGTATATCATATACACATCAAAGAAATAAATTTAACGCTTGGTAAATAATCCAAGATTGCCGTATGCCATTTTAATAACTAAGTCGCTTTCATTGTGTTATAAAAAAAAAATCTCTCCATCCAGTTATACTTTTCATAATCACATAATCATTTGTCCATACTCTGCAATAGAAATCCATTGACTTTGTTCGTGAAACAGCTCCTTATACTCTTTACATGTAACCTCTCAAAGAGGATGCACGAGTTAATTAATGTACGCGTATGAAAATATATTTCATACAAATTGAATTTCTGGTCGATACCAATTTAAATATCGTAGCACGGAGCTTAAAGACGTTTCAGTTGTATTGACTTTGGATTTATAATGTATGATCAATTCGCAATTTATTTTCACAGCATAGGGTAGACGGCCAGATAGGTAAAGTGTAATATAATACTAGCGTTATGGTTTTAGAGATTTGATTTTATCAGATTTATAATTGGAATGAATAATTTATATTAAATATCTGAGTTTTGACACACATTTGTCACTTATATGAAATGATAGAATGTGCCTGGACAGTTAAAATAACACAGACAAGTTATGGTATAGCAGGAGGTTGGATATATATGCTGAGGTAAATATAAGAATTTACAAATGTGTATATACAATTATAATAAATAAATTGAATATATATATATATATACACATACTAAGGTGATGCGTCAGTATAAGTTTTCTTATCGTTATCTCTTCAGGCCGAAGGTCAAATGTGCCTAAGGGATGGCGCATTGTCCGTCGTTTGTCGTCCTTCTGTTAACCTTTCCAGATTGTTGATACTAATAAAAGCCCAGACATTACGAGTTATATCGGATTAGTAACACTATAGTTATGGCCCTTGGTTCATTTTTCAACTGATCTTTACAAATCTTGGTCAGAGTGTTATATCAATGAAAGTTTGAATAAGTTCAAACCAGCCAAATGTGAGCAGAAGCAGCTGACGTGTAGCCCTTGATTACATGTTTTGCTTTGTTAACACTGTAGGTCTTTATCTTTACCTGGCTTGTTTTGCCTGTTAATATCAATAAAGGCCTTGAAAGTTGAAAAACAGCCGTGTCTGACTCATACCCATCCATGTCCCCTCCCCATACCATCCCCTCGCCAAGTGTTTTAAACATGTAAAAAAAAAGGTCAGAAGATGTTTATCATTAGACAGTCTTTATGAACAACATATATATACAGTCTAAAACCACATGAGCTATACCGGCCATCTTGGGCCTCTTGTTCGAACATATTTTACTTAGATTTGGTATAGCCTTGGATTATATTGTGCCGTTCCTAAGTCCAGTATAGCTATTGGCTGAACACTATATATAGGGAAGCTGCTAGTCGCGTGTACAGCATGTGTACATCGCAAATGTTTAATTCTGTATGTTATAATGTTGTATTTCGTAATGTTGTATTTCATAATGTAGAATTTCATAATGTTGTATTTCATAATGTTGTATTTCATAATGTAGTATTTCATAATGTTGTATTTCATAATGTTGTATTTCATAATGTAGTATTTCATAATGTTGTATTTCGTAACGTTTTATTGTATAATGTTGTATTTCGTCATGTTTTATTGTATAAACGTTGTATTTCATAATGTAGTATTTCATAATTTTGTATTTCATAATGTAGTATTTCATAATGTAGTATTTCATAATGTTGTTTCATAATGTTGTATTTCATAATGTTGTATTTCATAATGTAGTATTTCATAATGTTGTACTTCGTAATGTTTTATTGTATAACGTTGTATTTCATAATGTTGTATTTCATAATGTTGTATTGTATAACGTGGTATTTCATAATGTTGTATTTCAAAATGTAGTTTTTCATAATGTTGTATTTCATAATGTAGTATTTCATAATGTTGTATTTCATAGTGTTGTATTTCATAATGCAGTATTTCATAATGTAGTATTTCATAATGTTGTATTTCATAATGTTGTATTTCATAATGTTGTGTTGTATTTCATAATGTTGTATTTCATAGTGTTGTATTTCATAATGTAGTATTTCATAATGTTGTATTTCGTAATGTTGTATTTCATAATGCAGTATTTCATAATGTTGTATTTCATAGTGTTGTATTTTATAATGTAGTATTTCATAATGTTGTATTTCATAATGTTGTATTTCGTAATATTTTATTGTATAACGTGGTATTTCATAATGTTGTATTTCATAATGTAGTATTTCATAATGTTGTATTTCATAATGCTGTATTTCATAATGTTGTATTTCGTAATGTTGTATTTCATAATGTTTTATTGTATAACGTGGTATTTCATAATGTTGTATTTCATAATGTTGTATTTCATAATGTTGTATTTCGTAATGTTTTATTGTATAACGTGGTATTTCATAATGTTGTATTTCATAATGTTGTATTTCATAATGTTGTATTTCGTAATGTTTTATTGTATAACGTGGTATTTCATAATGTTGTGTTTCATAATGTTGTATTTCATAATGTTGTATTTCATAATGTAGTATTTCATAATGTTGTATTTCGTAATATTGTATTGCATAATGTTGTATTTCATAATGTAGTATTTCATAATGTTGTATTTCATAATGTTGTATTTCATAATGTAGTATTTCATAATGTTGTATTTGATAATGTTGTATTTAATAATGTTGTATTTCATAATGTAGTATTTCATAATGTAGTATTTCATAATGTTGTATTTCATAGTGTTGTATTTCATAGTGTTGTATTTCATAATGTTGTATTTCATAATGTAGTATTTCATAATGTTGTATTTCATAATGTAGTATTTCATAATGTTGTATTTCATAGTGTTGTATTTCATAATGTTGTATTTCATAATGTTGTATTTCATAATGTTGTATTTCGTTATGTTTTATTGTATAACGTGGTATTTCATAATGTTGTATTTCATAATGTTGTTTTAATAAACAATTAACCAAACTGTATAGTAATAGGTTAATGTATAGACGGAAGTGATTTTATTCGCATTTTCATTAACTAGTATTGTGTTTGTTCATAGTATTCATATAACATATATAGTATACGTACTTATATATCTATATGCATCACGTACTTAAATATACTATACATGGGTGTACCTTCACCAGGTACAGAGATCTACGTGTAGACTATTTCGTTGAGACTGTATAACAATTGTTTTCGGCGCTTAATGTTTTGGATACAGCATGACTTTTGGTGGTCAATTCTTGTGTAATATTGTATACGTTGTGCTTAACAATTTTTCCGAAATCTTAAATATCTCGTGTTTTAGTGAATATGTTAAAAAATGCACTTTTTTATTGTGGTATTTGACACACATTACATGTCAAACAATAACGAATAACAAATACTTTTTTTTTGGCAATTTGCTCTACTAAAACACAAGAAAGGCAATATCATTTTTACCTATTTTTATCATAAACATTCTTTGTGATACTAAATGAAGCTTTTAAACGCTCACATGTTTGGCCAACTTTCATTTTGCAGCATTTAACGTGTCTGTAGCTGGTCACGATCACGTTATGTACGAGTAAGACGAGAAAAACTATTTGTTGTCGAACAAGGTTAAACTTTGTTTTGTTTATGATAGTGGTGATGACTTGCATTATTTAAAGTGTTGAAATAGTTGATTAAATCTAGTTATACTATTGTGGCAATGACTCCCACAAATAGGTCGGGGTAATTCTATACCCCGTAATCATTTAAGATCATGGACGCATTATCCAAGGTCTCCCAAATGAGTATCGAGCAAACAATTAAATGGAATTTAAGACGATATTTACATGACAGGGCGTTAGGTTAATGTATGTTGTACCCAATGTATATTGTACAAATATTTGGTGTTGTACATTTTTCTGAAAGATTTTTATATTTATTTAGAATATTATATTTGCTCAAGACTAACACGATTTTGTTTGGATAATAAATATATTTTTTTATATATATATAGGAGTAGGTTCTTAATATTAACAAAACAATATCATTTGAATGTTTTATATTAACAATGGTCCTTATTTGCATTCAAGTATGTTCTATACATTAAACTTGCGTTCACAAAGTACCATGTTTAAACATTTCATTCATCTTAACATACTGGAGATTTATAATATTATACACAATTACAAATGTATGTATGTTAAATTCAATAAGGGTATTATGTGATTATAGTTGATACAATTACACTGGAGGTCAATGATACAAAACACGGCACTTAACACTTATGTATAGTGTGTCATTATATTTTCAGGTTCTACATCTAGACAGCAATTTACCGAAACCAGATCATGCAGTCAAGGTTAGTCGATTAATATAAACTCTGTATTTTTTTTTTATTTCATTCAATAATTTGTCTTATCTGTCTTATATAATTCAGCTCTCATATTCACTGATTTGCATTTTCCGGTTATAAGAATCATTTTACGAAACTTGTTCTGTTAATAATGCCCCTTGTCGGATTCAAGAAAAATACGAAAATATTGTTAATAGAAGTGTGGGTTAAACAAGTGTGAGAGACAGTTATACTATAACTCAATACGCATAGTCATATATTTAAAAAAAAAGCTTGTTAAATGAAACTAATGTTTTTTAATCCAATAGCAATCACACATTATGTTGTTTTAACCGGTGCGGTGGTGCATTTAATGATGGACATTTGCCTTCTGTTGTAATTGTTTGTATGTTCAATGCAAAGCCAGTATAAAACACGACAATATGAGGTCGGGTATAAAATAAAGGATTTTGGATTGTCGTGCTTATCAGATATGTCTTCATCTCGTAGTGAGGAAATTGAAAATATAGTCATCTATGTATATAGTCATCTATGTATATAGTCATCCATGTATATAGTCATATATGTATATAGTCATCTGTGTATAGTACAGTCATCTATGTATATTAAAGTCCTCTATGTGTATAGTCATCTATGAATATAGTCATATACGTATATAGTCATCAGTGTATATTATAGTCACTTATGTATATAGTCATCATCGATGTATATTATAGTCATCTATGTATATAGTCATATATGTATATTATAGTCATCTATGTATATAATCATCGATGTATATTATATTCATCTATGTATATAGTCATATATGTATATTATAGTCATCTATGTATATAGTCATCTATGTATATAGTCATCTATGTATATAGTCATCTATGTATATAGTCAATGTATATAGTCATATATATGTATATAGTCATCTATGTATATATAGTCATATATGTATATTAAAGTCATCTATGTATATAGTCATCAATGTATATAGTCATCTATGTATATAGTCATCTAAGTCATCTATGTATATAGTCATCTATGTATATTATAGTCATCTATGTATATAGTCATCTATGTATATTATTGTCATCTATGTATATATTCATCTATGTATATAGTCATCTATGTATATAGCCATCTATGTATATTATATTCATCTATGTTTATTCATCTATGTATATAGTCATCTATGTATATTATAGTCATATATGTATATAGTCATCTATGTATATAGTCATATATGTATATTATAGTCATATATGTATATACTCATCTATGTATATTATAGTCATCTATGTATATAGTCATCTTTGTATATAGTCATCTATGTATATTATAGGCATCTATGTATATAGTCATATATGTATATTATAGTCATCCATGTATATAGTCATATATGTATATTGTAGTCATCTATGTATATAGTCATCTGTGTAAATAGTCATATATGTATATTATAGTCATCTATGTGTATAGTATTCGGTTGAGATATCCTTTAAACCAATAGTATACTGATTTTAACACAATTCCATGTAGAATCGAATTAGATACATGCATTTATTATATACTTTCCAGTGAAATAGTGCATTTTATGATTAAAATAAAACCTTATATTTTCATTGTTTATATTTCACATGTGAAAATATATAGAGATTATTTTACTGCTGGGATCGATTATAGGGAAATCCTTCACGAGATGGTAGACGTGTTTTTTTTTCGGGAATGAGCGCATGCGAGTGAGTGAAAAACAAAACACGACTATCATCGAGTGAAGGATTTCCCTATAATCGATCCCAGCAGTTAAATAATCTATTTAATACATTTTAAATCAGTTTACGTATAACTTTAACCTAAATTATTCGCCTTATTGAACGTTATCGGCGGATAACGTCAGCAACACTTTAGTGACGTCATATCTCAACGTCACAATTAGTTATTTTTGTGTTCGGAGTTAGTTATTAATATTTAGCGATAATGAATATTCTTTCACTGAGAAATCCTCATCTGTCACCCACAGAAATGTAATAAAAATAGAATATTTGTTGTTTGTCGTGTATATAGGATTTATTTTCATCTCGAACTAAGAAAATTCGTTCTAAAGCACTCGTGAAAATATAAGTTTTCTCACTTCTCGATGAAATAAATCCTATATTCACTCAAAACAAACAAATATCCTCTATATCTTCCATTCTATACAACTATTGTTCATTGTAGGATTTCAATTCAATTCCGTTAACACATTTTAATATAATTCTATAAAAAAAAAACGTGTAACTTGTATCTAATTTCAGCATGCATACATACATACAGTTGTAATTTTGTTCAAATCAAGATTGTATTTTATGTTAATATACAAGTCTCTTTGTCCCAAAGGGTACCATAGGGTGATAAACAGTTTAGCAAATGTTGATGTACTTCTTTCAGTTAAAACACATTTAACTGTAACATCTGTAATATCTCTAGAAATTCAAAAAAATACCATGTGTTGCGTTTTCAAATGTACTGAGTGTATCAACATGTGTACGATAGAAATATAATAATGACAACTAGGCTGGGTAACAAGTCTACCAACATTTGATTAAAGCCTTCCTAACTATAGTAGATGTAGTATATATACTGAAACTCAAAAAAGAAACGCAAATCGGGAATTTCCGCTATTTATTGTATATACTGCACTTAATTCCACATACTATTCCAAAGAAATGCCAAGAAGTTTTCAACAAAAAAAGTTGCACTTAATTAGAGAAAGGAAACAACTGTGATGTTGTAGACGTTTTAATCACACTACACCTTGTAACAAGAAATTCTTAAATGTTGAAGTTCCTCTTTGAAAAACTGAGCCAGTGCAGCTCTGTATTTAACGTAAAGAGTTTGCAAATTTGTGCATCCTAAGTTTCCTCACATGCTTGAGCCAAACGCGTACACTGTCAATAATGAAACATTGAAGGAATATTATTTGCTGTATTATGTGTTGTTTTAGTAGTGGCAGTGTTCGAACCCGTACTATGATCGCCGAACCATGACATTCGACCATAACCCTTATTATCTTAGTTGATAATTCACAATAGATCAACAATCAACAATAATTATCGTTTACAATGAAAGTTTGCGAAAAAATAATAATCTTTTTATTGGTTACTCGAATGTGTCCGTAACTGTTACTTTGTATGGACATTGCAACATTTTTTACAGACCCTTTGTGTGTTCGCGATATTTTTTTAAAATCAAATCTTGTTTGGACTTTAATGTTTCTGGTACCAAATTAACCGAGTAGGGTAGACCTTGGTTACTAAAACAAGATACTTAAATTATGTCCACTAGTTTTATTTTTATATGACTTTATATACCCTGGTCCAAAACCTTTTTTGCCGAGTATATAAAGGAAATTCTCGTGTTGCGTTTCTGTTGTGTTTCAGTATCTGTGTAACCTAGTATGCTCTAACATTCATTTCCCCCCTTAGAATACTATTAGTCCATGTTTCAATTGTTGACAATTGTTGACTTAACTTTAAACTCAACTTGTAGGGAGGACCAGACCGCTCGAGCCAGCAGGTATTAGTTTGTGATGGTGTGATGTTAAATGCATAGAAGGAAATCGGTTGGAAAATCAGAGTTAAACTTAATCACTATATATATAATTAATGAAAAACAAAACAATTATTTATAAATAGTATTAATACCGAGAAAAATCAGTTTGTATTAATATTTCTCGTGCTTTGAAGCTATTTTCAAAAACACATTGCACGTTCTGTACATGGCATAAATGTATCTCCATTTATTTGACACTGATTTTAATTCGCCGTGGCAATTCGGGATGATAATGATTGATAAAAATCGTTATCATCCCGAATTGCCACGGCGAATTTACATGTACAACTTTTAATTTAAATGTGCTCAGCAATGAACTGTTTGAGAAAATCACTTTAAATCCCATCAAAACTGATTTTCAGTCCAGTTTCTGATTGTGGAAAACATGTGTTGGTCGAAACATATATTGTGTTGTTTTGAGTGGTTTTACTTTTTGTGAAATATTTATACTGTTTTAGTCTTGTTGATGTATGTTAAGGTTTGGTGCTAGACAAGGCAATAGACTTTCGCAGATCAGCTTGTCCAAAGTAAACGAGCCACCGGAGATATAGAAATTATATTTGCGACAGCTCCGAATTGACATAAATGACATGAGACCGTGAACGAACCACCAGAGATACATTAAAGTGACTGCTGATATATTTTCCATATGTTGAAGGAGGTATATAAAAGCGACAGATCCGACATATCCTAAGTTTCCCAAGCTATTGAATGGATGAGCATGTCCTGTAGTGCAGTTTAAACATTAAAGTATATATATCATACATTAGTAAATAAACGGGTATAACCTAGCCTACTTCAACCTGACATCGGCTGGGTCGTCATAGCCTAAATCGGGCAAACAGGGAGCAGACAGTGGCTTATTTCAGCAACAAATGTGAACATCGAACATTTTTTGCCGACATTGTGACAACATTTGGCCGATCGCATGATCACAATGCGCTGATGTATATGCAGATCGTCTTATTTATCGGCCCGATGTAGATTTTGCCTATGGTTCTTTTAACGGTCCAATGCGATATCTGAGCATGACTGATTGCAGGCTCTACCCTTTTGTCAAGAAACGTATGTGAAACGTCATATTACGCAACAAGGCAATTTGGTCAAAAATACAAGTGAATCGACCAAAAGTGGTATTTCTACCTCGAGCATTATTACTAAACAAAACATATTGCTGGTAAAATAAAACAAAAAAGCAGATACATATAAACAGAGCATTTAGAGTGTGGACATTAGGATTCTCAACGTAGATTTTTAGAACAAAACAGAAAATATTTAAATTTTGATATCTATAAACTGTGTTTATGTACAGTAACTGGATTGTTTCAACTGGAAAACCATTTTTGTCAATTAGTTATAAACGAGTTCGTTTTTCAACGATATTTTTCCCGACGAATGGGTTGCAATGCATCTATAATTCCCAGTGATAATAACGGGTTGTCATGGAAACAAGTACATTTCTACTTGAATATTTCTAGTCTAATGTTAGTGTTTCTTCGACGGACACTACCAATCTCTTAATAAACACATACTGAGGCCAATAGTTCTATTTTTTATTAGTACAATAACAACATTTTTCAAACATGGGTCACTGTTATTTGCATATAGGTCCCAACGTTTAACCACTAACAGTAGATTCACAAGGCAGGCTTTGCGACGTTGAAGACGTTGGGGTTGCGAGTTCAAAAGTCATATAAAATATCTTTAAATGTAGAAGCCCAGTCAAGATTTATTAAAAAGTTCAGTTTGACATGATTTGTAGTTACCATTTAATTGATGTGGACCAGAAAACTTTAGGTTAGAAACAACCTTATGACAATTAAGGTATTCGTACGACAGTTTGTTCTTGCCATTATCATGTCACATCGGATAGATTGGTTAACATCACATCATGTCACACCGGATAGACTGGTATACATCACATCTGTCATCATGCCACACCGGATAGACTGGAGTATAACACATCATGTCACACTGAACAGACTGGTATACATCACTTCATATCACACCAGATAGACTGGTACACATCACATCATGACAAACCGGATAGACTGGTGTATATCACATCATGTCAAACCAGATAGATTGGTATATATCACACCATGTCAAACCAGATAGATTGGTATATATCACACCATGTAACATCGGACAGACTGGTACACATCCTATCGTGACACAACGGATATATTGGTATTCATCACATCATGCCACACCGGATAGACTGGTAATAGCTCACATCGTGTCATACCGGATATACTGGTATACATCAAATCATGCCACACCGGATAGACTGGTATACATCATATCGTGCCACACTGGATAGAATGGTATACATCACATCGTGCCACACCGGATATAGTGGTATACATCACATTATGTCACAACAGATAGACTGGTATACATCACATCGTGCCACACCGGATATACTGGTATACATCACATCCTGCCACAGCGGATATACCGGTATACATCACACCCTGCCACACCGGATAGACTGGTATACATCACACCATGCCACACCGGATAGACTGGCATTACATCAAATAATGTCACACCGGATAAACTGGTATACATCAAATCATGTCACACCGGATAGACTGGTATACATCAAATCATGTCACACGGATAGACTGTTATACATCATATCGTGCCACACCGGATTAGACTGTTATACATCACATAATACCACACCGGATAGACTGGTATACATCACATCCTGCCACAGCGGATATACCGGTATAACATCACACCCTGCCACACCGGATAGACTGGTATACATCACACCATGCCACACCGGATAGACTGGTATACATCAAATAATGTCACACCGGATAAACTGGTATACATCAAATTCATGTCACACCGGATAGACTGGTATACATCAAATCATGTCACACGGATAGGACTGTTATACATCATATCGTGCCACACCGGATAGACTGTTATACATCACATAATGCCACACCGGATAGACTGGTATACATCACATCGTGCCAGACCGGATAGACTGGTATACATCACATCGTGCCACACCGGATAGACTTGGGTATACATCAACATCGTGCCAGACCGGACAGACTGGTATACATCACATAATACTCACAGCCGGATAGACTGGTATACATCACATCGTGCCAGACCGGATAGACTGGTATACATCACATCGTGCCACACAGGATTAGACTGGTATACATCACATCGTGCTAGACCGGACATACTGTTTACATCACATCGTGCCAGACCGGATAGACTGGTATACATCACATCGTGCCACACCGGATAGACTGGTATACATCACATCGTGCCAGGTATACATCACATCTTGCCACACCTGATAGACTGGTATACATCACATCAAACTTGGCAACATGCTTAAACATCGACCAGAGCAAGAGGCAGATTCATCTTCAAATGGACAACAAACACATAAATTCGACATTAGGAAAATAATGGGCCTTAGTAAACTTACACATGTGTTACAAATGAAAACAAAATGTTTACTTCATTTTTCTTACAAAATATTATATTTATCGATGTAAATACAAAACATTTAATTCAAAAGTATGATTGCATGTTCTACCATAATATTACTTTCTATTGCTTCTTATTAATTATATATTATATTTTGTGTATAGAGCACATTTAATTGAATGTACTGTTTTCAAATACAACCTTCGTTATGATAATATAGTTCACAAACTAGTTTATAAATGTCTAAACACGACACTCGATCATCTTGTAAACTGTCACCTTGTTAATAAAGTATATCTTCTAGCATTCCGAAATCCTTTAATTTTCTATTTTCAGAAAACTTGAAAGGCAACTGAGACTCGGTACCATGACTTCGCGGAGCTCAATGATGGAACGAGAGAAAGCAATGGACGCTGCGAGAATTCCTGGATTAAGCAAATATGGGGACTGTTTGTACAGTATTAATTCAAAGACAGATTAAGCACTGACGTCAAGTTTAAGAAAATAAATTCAGAAATCAAGCGTATGGAATTGCAAATTAATCAAAAATATAAATACTTTGTGAAAAATAGCGCAGTGTTGATATCACGATCCTATGATATTAGTTGAACGACCAGCGTCACCGGAAGCAGTTCAACGCGCATACTCGCTGACCCATTTTAATGAGTTGACGACTTTCCTCTGGAACAAGGACAAGCCGGGATATATGCAGCAACTGCGGTCAGAAAACAAGAACACCGTCCACGCTAACAACTATTGGACGCGTTTGTCGTTAAATCGAGAAAAAGAAAATTGTATGGGATGGGGTTTTAGAAGACAAATCAACGTCGCCAGTTCCAATGTACCGTTCGTCCATATGCTAAGCTTACTATGCGTGAAACTTCGATTTGCAGAAAGGGTTTGGACTTTCCACAAGCCTAAGTGGATGAGCTTGTACCTCTGATACTGAGATTCAAATAAAAGAGTTCATCCTCTGAATCAAGAAGAATAACACTGGCGTATGAAAATGAAGATAGCGATGTAGATGAGTAACACCATTTATAACACAATGGCAAACGTTAGGAAATCAGGAAAAGGAAATTAAAAATGAAAATATAGATGAATAACATTAGACATTAGGTCGCCGACTCTTACAATACGTTCAATCTGCTGATGCAATAGCCCAATAACTCTCGACTTAGAAAACAGTCAGGATGTCAGATTTTCCTCACCCTATCGTTCATTCAGAGCAGGGTGAGTAGGCAAACCAAAAGGAAATTGAGGACGAAGACGAAGGCAACAAGAGTGACGTATTAGAGACAAAACAAATAACGTTATACATGTAACAGGTTACACTTAGTGTTATGTCATGTTAAATATGTTAATGATACTTTTAGCATATAAAACATCCTTAAAAACAAGCTTCCATTAATCAACTGTATTATTTAAATATCACATCCCATGGAGGGTGATAGAACATATTGTCTACCCGAGATGTGATGTCAAGTCCACCGAGGCTTTAGCCGAGGTGGACATTACCTACATCGAGGGTTGACAATATGTTCTATCAACTCAATGGGATGTGGTTATTTATTTTATTATACACATATAAATTCATTTAATCGCAAATTTTATAATCATTTTTTTTATTTTATTTATTTTTTTAGAAGCACGAGATAATGTTTCATGCCATGAAACATTACATGATACATTCCAATTGTTGACTGATCGGAATGGGGAAATTACATAGAGAATTTGAGTGAGGTATATATATTATATTGACAACCCTAGTTCAATAATAGTACACCATTTTAATTTACTTTCAACAGTTAAACAAATTCAAGACAGTACTAACACAGTATACATATAGTTATTTATATGTATAATTATAAATATTATAAATTCTTTAACTTGAAAAAGTAATTATCATCTAGAGGTATATTTGTTCGTTTTACTGACTGAATGCTATGTATCCTGTATCTCGTCAGTCTGTCCTTCTGTGTGTTATGGCTAAACCTCAGTGAATTGTATAACTTTGGATCTACATCAAATATCCAACTCAGCTGTTG
>JAWPHD010022872.1:0-23779 GCA_037043455.1 Cyrtodaria siliqua | reverse complement strand
TATATGCGTAAAGACGGAATATATATGTGTAAGAACTGAATATATTTGTATAAGAACTGAATATATATGTGTAAGAACTAAATGTATATGCGTAAGTACGGAATATATATGTGTACGAAATGAATATATATGGGTAAGAACTGAATATATATGCGTAAGAACTGAAAATTTATGCGTTAGAACGAAATATATATGCGTAAGACGGAAACATATGTGTAAGAACTGAATATATTTGTGTAAGAACTGAATATAGATGTGTAAGAACTAAATATTTATGCGTAAGAACGGAATATATATGTGTAAGAACTGAATATATATGCGTAAGAACTGAATATATATGCGTAAGATCGGAATATATGTGTAAGAACTTAACATATATGCGTAAGAATTGAATATATATGCGTAAGAACTGAATATATGCGTAAGAACTGAATATATGCGTAAAAACTGAATATATATGTGTAAG
Source organism: Cyrtodaria siliqua (assembly GCA_037043455.1). Classification (NCBI taxonomy): domain Eukaryota; kingdom Metazoa; phylum Mollusca; class Bivalvia; order Adapedonta; family Hiatellidae; genus Cyrtodaria; species Cyrtodaria siliqua. Next base: position 23,313 of record JAWPHD010022872.1, on the reverse strand, counting down.
AACTGAATATATATGTGTAAGAGCTGGAATATACATGTGTAAGAACTGAATATATATGCGTAAGAACTGAATATATATGCGTAAGATCGGAATATATGTGTAAGAACTGAACATATATGCGTAAGAATTGAATATATATGGCGTAAGAACAGAATATATGCGTAAGAACTGAATATATGCGTAAGAACTGAATATATATGTGTAAGAACTGAATATATTTGTGTAAGAACTGCATATATATGTGTAAGAACTGAATATATATGTGTAAGAACTGAATAAATATGTGTTAGAACGGAATATATATGTGTAAGAACTGAATATATATGCGTAAGAACGGAATATATATGTGTAAGAACTGAATATATATTTGTAAGACTGAATATATATGTGTTAGAACTGAATAATATTTGTAAGAACTGAATATATATGTGTAAGAACTGAATATATATGTGTAAGATCTGAATATATATGTGAAAGAACTGAATATATATGCGTAAGAACTGAATGTATATGCGTAAGATCGGAATATATGTGTAAGAACTGAACATATATGCGTAAGAATTGAATATATATGCGTAAGAACTGAATATATGCGTAAGAACTGTATATATGCGTAAGAACTGAATATATATGTGTAAGAACTGAATATATTTGTGTAAGAACTGCATATATATGTGTAAGAACTGAATATAATGCGTAAGAACGGAATATATATGTGTAAGAACTGAATATATGTGTAAGAACTGAATATATATGTGTAAGAACGGAATATATATGTGTAAGAACTGAATATATATGTTGTAAGAACTGAATATATATGTGTAAGAGCTAAATATATATGTGGTAAGAACTGAATATATATGCGTAAGAACTGAATATATATGCGTAAGATCGGAATATATGTGTAAGAACTGGACATATATGCGTAAGAATAGAAAATATATGCGTAAGAACTGAATATAATTGTAAGAACTGAGATATATGCGTAAAAACTGAATATATATGTGTAATAACTGAATATATTTTGTGTAAGAACTGCATAAATATGTGTAAGAACTGAATAGTATATGTGTAAGAACTAAATATATATGTGTAAGACCTGAATACATATGTGTAAAGAACGGAATATATATGTGAAAGAACTGAATATATATGTGTAAGAACTGAATATATATGCGTAAGAACTGAATATATATGCGTAAGAACTGAATATATATGCGTAAGAACTGAATTTATTATGCTTAAGAACGGAATATATATGCGTAAGAACTGAATATATATGTGTAATGAACTGAATATATATGTGTAAGAACTGAATATATTATGCGTAAGAACGGAATATATATGTGTAAGAACTGAATATATATGTATAAGAACTGAATATATATGTGTAAGAACTGAATATATATGTGTAAGAACTGAATATATGCGTAAGAACTGAATATATTCGTAAGAACTGAATATATATGTGTAAGAACTAAATATATATGTGTAAGAACTGAATATATAAGCGTAAGAACTGAATATATATGTGTAAGAACTGAATATATATGTGTAAGAGCTGTATATATATGTGTAAGAAACTGAATATATATGTGTTAGAACTGAATATATATGTGTAAGAACTGAATATATATGTGTAAGAACTGTATATATATGTGTAAGAGCTGAATATATATGTGTAAGAACTGAATATATATGCGTAAGAACTGAATATATATGCGTAAGATCGGAATATATGGTAAGAACTGAACATATATGCGTAAGAATTGAATATATATGCGTAAGAACTGAATATATGCGTAAGAACTGAATATATGCGTAAGAACTGAATTATATGTGTAATACTGAATATATTTGTGTAAGAACTGCATATATATGTGTAAAGACTGAATATATATGCGTAAGAACGGAATATATATGTGTAAAGAACTGAATATATATGTGTAAGAACTGAATATATATGTGTTTAGAACGGAATATATATGTGTAAGACTGAATATATTTGTGTAAGAACTGCATATATATGTGTAAGTACTGAATATATATGCGTAAGAACGGAATATATATGTGTAAGAACTGAATATATATGTGTAAGAACTGAATATATATGTGATAGAACGGAATATATATGTGTAAGAACTGAATATATATGTGTAAGAACTGAATATATATGCGTAGAACTGAATATATATGCGTAAGATCGGAATATATGTGTAAGAACTAAACATATATGCGGAAGAATTGAATATATATGCGTAGAACTGAATATATGTGTAAGAGACTGAATATATGCGTAAAAACTGAATATATATGTGTAAGAACTGAATATTTTGTGTAAGAACTGCATATATATGTGTAAGAATTGAATATATGTGTAAGAACGGAATATATATGTGAAAGAACTGAATATATATGTGTAAGAACTGAATATATATGCGTAAGAACAGAATATATATGCGTAAGAACTGAATATATATGCGTAAGAACTGAATTTATATGCTTAAGAACGGAATATATATGCGTAAGAACTGAATATATATTTGCAAGAACTGAATATATATGTGTAAGAAATGAATATATATGCGTAAGAACGGAATATATATGTGTTAGAACTGAATATATATGTATAAGAACTGAATATATATGTGTAAGAACTGAATATATATGTGTAAGAACTGAATATATGCGTAAGAACTGAATATATGCGTAAGAACTGAATATATATGTGTAAGAACTGAATATATATGTGTAAGAACTGAATATATATGCGTAAAACGGAATATATATGTGTAAGAACTGAATATATATGTGTAAGAACTGAATATGATATCCGTAAGAACTGAATATATATGCGTTAGATCGGAATATATATGTAAGAACTGAACATATATGCGTAAGAATTGAATATATATGCGTAAGAACTGAATATATGCGTAAGAACTGATATATGCGTAAGAACTGAATATATATGTGTAAGAACTGTATATATTTGTGTAAAGAACTGTATATATATGTGTAAGAACTGAATATATATGCGTAAGAACGGAATATATATGTGTAAGAACTGAATATATATGTGTAAGAACTGAATATAATGTGTTAGAACGGAATATATATGTGTAAGAACTGAATATATATGTGTAAGAACTGAATATATATGTGTAAGAGCTAAATATATATGTGTAAGAACTGAATATATTATGCGTAAGAACTGATATATATGCGTAAGATCGAATATATGTGTAAGAACTGGACATATATGCGTAAGAATTGAATATATATGCGTAAGAACTGAATATATGTGTTAGAACTAAATATATGCGTAAAAACTGAATATATATGTGTAAGAACTGAATATATTTGTGTAAGAACTGCATGTATATGTGTAAGAACTGAATATATATGTGTAAGAACTGAATATATATGTGTAAGAACTGAATATATATGTGTAAGAACGGAATATATATGTGAAAGAACTGAATATATATGTGTAAGAACTGAATATATATGCGTAAGAACTGAATATATATGCGTAAGAACTGAATATATATGCGTAAGAACTGAATTTATATGCTTAAGAACGGAATATATATGCGTAAGAACTGAATATATTTGTAAGAACTGAATATATATGTGTAAGAACTAAATATATGTGCGTAAGAACGGAATATATATGTGTAAGAACTGAATATATATGTATAAAGAACTGAATATATATGTGTAAGAACTGAATATATATGTGTAAGAACTGAATATATGCGTAAGAACTGAATATATGCGTAAGAACTGAATATATATGTGTAAGAACTAAATATATATGTGTAAGAAGTGAATATATAGCGTAAGAACGGAATATATATGTGTAAGAACTGAATATATATGTGTAAAGAGCTGAATATATATGTCGTAAGAACTGAATATATATGTGTTAGAACTGAATATATATGTGTAAGAACTGAATATATATGTGTAAGAAACTGAATATATATGTGTAAGAGCTGAATATATATGTGTAAGAACTGAATATATATGCGTAAGAACTGAATATATATGCGTAAGATCGGAATATATGTGTAAGAACTGAAGATATATGCGTAAGAATTGAATATGTATGCGTAAGACTGAATATATGCGTAAGAACTGAATATATGAGTAAGAACTGAATATATATGTGTAAGACCTGAATATATTTGTGTAAGAACTGCAATATATATGTGTAAGAACTGAATATATATGCGTAAGAACGGAATATATATGTGTAAGAACTGAATATATATGTGTAAGAACGGAATATATATGTGAAAGAACTGAATATATATGTGTAAGAACTGAATATATATGCGTAAGAACTGAATATATATGCGTAAGAACTGAATATATATGCGTAAGAACTGAATTTATATGCTTAAGAACGGAATATATATGCGTAAGAACTGAATATATATGTGTAAGAACTGAATATATATGTAAGAACTGAATATATATGCGTAAGAACGGAATATATATGTGTAAGAACTGAATATATATGTATAAGAACAGAATATATATGTGTAAGAACTGAATATATATGTGTTAGAACGGAATATATATGTTAAGAACTGAATATATATGCGTAAGAACTGAATATATTATGCGTAAGAACTGAATATATATGCGTAAGAACTGAATTTATATGCTTAAGAACGGAATATATATGCGTAAGAACTGAATATATATGTGTAAGAACTGAATATATATGTGTAAGAACTGAATATATATGCGTAAGAACGGAATATATATGTGTAAGAACTGAAATATATGTATAAGAACTGAATATATATGTGTAAGAACTGAATATATATGTGTAGAAACTGAATATATGCGTAAGAACTGAATATATTCGTAAGAACTGAATATATATGTGTAAGAACTAAATATATATGTGTAAGAACTGAATATATAAGCGTAAGAACTGAATATATATGTGTAAGAACTGAATATATATGTGTAAGAGCTGTATATATATGTGTTAAGAACTGAATATATATGTGTTAGAACTGAATATATATGTGTAAGAACTGAATATATATGTGTAAGAACTGTATATATATGTGTAAGAGCTGAATATATATGTGTAAGAACTGAATATATATGCGTAAGACTGAATATATATGCGTAAGATCGGAATATATGTGTAAGAACTGAACATATATGCGTAAGAATTGAATATATATGCGTAAAGAACTGAATATATGCGTAAGAACTGAATATATGCGTAAGAACTGAATATATGTGTAATACCTGAATATATTTGTGTAAGAACTGCATATATATGTGTAAGAACTGAATATATATGCGTAAGAACGGAATATATATGTGTAAGAACTGAATATATATGTGTAAGAACTGAATAATATATGTGTTAGAACGGATATATATGTTAAGAACTGAATATATTTGTGTAAGAACTGCATATATATGTGTAAGTACTGAATATATATGCGTAAGAACGGAATAATATATGTGTAAGAACTGAATATATATGTGTAAGAACTGAATATATATGTGATAGAACGGAATATAAGTGTAAGAACTGAATATATATGTGTAAGAACTGAATATATATGCGTAAGAACTGAATATATATGCGTAAGATCGGAATATATGTGTAAGAACTAAACATATATGCGGAAGAATTGAATATATATGCGTAAGAACTGAATATATGTGTAAGAACTGAATATATGCGTAAAAACTGAATATATATGTGTAAGAACTGAATATATTTGTGTAAGAACTGCATATATATGTGTAAGAATTGAATATATATGTGTAAGAACGGAATATATATGTGAAAGAACTCAATATATATGTGTAAGAACTGAATATATATGCGTAAGAACAGAATATATATGCGTAAGAACTCAATATATATGCGTAAGAACTGAATTTATATGCTTAAGAACGGAATATATATGCGTAAGAACTGAATATATATTTGCAAGAACTGAATATATATGTGTAAGAACTGAATATATATGCGTAAGAACGGAATATTATATGTGTTAGAACTGAATATATATGTATAAGAACTGAATATATATGTGTAAGAACTGATTATATGTGTAAGAACTGAATATATGCGTAAGAACTGAATATATGCGTAAGAATCTGAATATATATGTGTAAGAACTGAATATATATGTGTAAGGAACTGAATATATATGCGTAAGAACGGAATATATATGTGTAAGACTGAATTATATATGTGTAAGAACTGAATATATATGCGTAAGAACTGAATATATATGCGTTAGATCGGAATATATATGTAAGAACTGAACATATATGCGTAAGAATTGAATATATATGCGTAAGAACTGAATATATGCGTTAGAACTGAATATATGCGTAAGAACTGAATATATATGTGTAAGAACTGTATATATTTGTGTAAGAACTGTATATATATGTGTAAGAACTGAATATATATGCGTAAGAACGGAATATATATGTGTAAGAACTGAATATATATGTGTAAGAACTGAATATATATGTGTTAGAACGGATATATATGTGTAAGAACTGAATATATATGTGTAAGAACTGAATATATATGTGTAAGAGCTAAATATATATGTGTAAGAACTGAATATATATGCGTAAGAACTGAATATATATGCGTAAGATCGGAATATATGTGTAAGAACTGGACATATATGCGTAAGAATTGAATATATATGCGTAAGAACTGAATATATGTGTTAGAACTAAATATATGCGTAAAAACTGAATATATATGTGTAAGAACTGAATATATTTGTGTAAGAACTGCATGTATATGTGTAAGAACTGAATATATATGTGTAAGAACTGAATATATATGTGTAAGAACTGAATATATATGTGTAAGAACGGAATATATATGTGAAAGAACTGAATATATATGTGTAAGAACTGAATATATATGCGTAAGAACTGAATATATATGCGTAAGAACTGAATATATATGCGTAAGAACTGAATTTATATGCTTAAGAACGGAATATATATGCGTAAGAACTGAATATATATGTGTAAGAACTGAATATATATGTGTAAGAACTAAATATATGTGCGTAAGAACGGAATATATATGTGTAAGAACTGAATATATATGTATAAGAACTGAATATATATGTGTAAGAACTGAATATATATGTGTAAGAACTGAATATATGCGTAAGAACTGAATATATGCGTAAGAACTGAGTATATATGTGTAAGAACTAAATATATATGTGTAAGAAGTGAATATATATGCGTAAGAACGGAATATATATGTGTAAGAACTGAATATATATGTGTAAGAGCTGAATATATATGTGTAAGAACTGAATATATATGTGTTAGAACTGAATATATATGTGTAAGAACTGAATATATATGTGTAAGAACTGAATATATATGTGTAAGAGCTGAATATATATGTGTAAGAACTGAATATATATGCGTAAGAACTGAATATATATGCGTAAGATCGGAATATATGTGTAAGAACTGAAGATATATGCGTAAGAATTGAATATGTATGCGTAAGAACTGAATATATGCGTAAGAACTGAATATATGAGTAAGAACTGAATATATATGTGTAAGACCTGAATATATTTGTGTAAGAACTGCATATATATGTGTAAGAACTGAATATATATGCGTAAGAACGGAATATATATGTGTAAGAACTGAATATATATGTGTAAGAACGGAATATATATGTGAAAGAACTGAATATATATGTGTAAGAACTGAATATATATGCGTAAGAACTGAATATATATGCGTAAGAACTGAATATATATGCGTAAGAACTGAATTTATATGCTTAAGAACGGAATATATATGCGTAAGAACTGAATATATATGTGTAAGAACTGAATATATATGTGTAAGAACTGAATATATATGCGTAAGAACGGAATATATATGTGTAAGAACTGAATATATATGTATAAGAACAGAATATATATGTGTAAGAACTGAATATATATGTGTTAGAACGGAATATATATGTGTAAGAACTGAATATATTTGTGTAAGAACTGAATATATATGCGTAAGAACTGAATATATATGCGTAAGATCGGAATATATGTGTAAGAACTGAAGATATATGCGTAAGAATTGAATATATATGCGTAAGAACTGAATATATGCGTAAGAACTGAATATATGCGTAAGAACTGAATATATATGTGTAAGACCTGAATATATTTGTGTAAGAATTGCATATATATGTGTAAGAACTGAATATATATGCGTTAGAACGGAATATGTATGTGTAAGAACTGAATATATATGTGTTAGAACTGAACATATATGTGTAAGAACTGAATATATATGCGTAAGATCGGAATATATGTGTAAGAACTAAACATATATGCGGAAGAATTGAATATATATGCGTAAGAACTGAATATATGTGTAAGAACTGAATATATGCGTAAAAACTGAATATATATGTGTAAGAACTGAATTTATTTGTGTAAGAACTGCATATATATGTGTAAGAATTGAATATATATGTGTAAGAACGGAATATATATGTGAAAGAACTGAATATATATGTGTAAGAACTGAATATATATGCGTAAGAACTGAATATATATGCGTAAGAACTGAATATATATGCGTAAGAACTGAATTTATATGCTTAAGAACGGAATATATATGTGTAAGAACTGAATATATATTTGCAAGAACTGAATATATATGTGTAAGAACTGAATATATATGCGTAAGAACGGAATATATATGTGTTAGAACTGAATATATATGTATAAGAACTGAATATATATGTGTAAGAACTGAATATATGCGTAAGAACTGAATATATGCGTAAGAACTGAATATATATGTGTAAGAACTGAATATATATGTGTAAGAACTGAATATATATGCGTAAGAACGGAATATATATGTGTAAGAACTGAATATATATGTGTAAGAACTGAATATATAGGCGTAAGAACTGAATATATATGCGTTAGATCGGAATATATATGTAAGAACTGAACATATATGCGTAAGAATTGAATATATATGCGTAAGAACTGAATATATGCGTAAGAACTGAATATATGCGTAAGAACTGAATATATATGTGTTAGAACTGAATATATTTGTGTAAGAACTGCATATATATGTGTAAGAACTGAATATATATGTGTAAAAACTGAATATATATGTGTTAGAACGGAATATATATGTGTAAGAACTGAATATATATGTGTAAGAACTGAATATATATGTGTAAGAGCTAAATATATATGTCTAATAACTGAATATATATGCATAAGAACTGAATATATATGCGTAAGATCGGAATATATGTGTAAGAACTGGACATATATGCGTAAGAATTGAATATATATGCGTAAGAACTGAATATATGTGTTAGAACTGAATATATGCGTAAAAACTGAATATATATGTGTAAGAACTGAATATATTTGTGTAAGAACTGCATGTATATGTGTAAGAACTGAATATATATGTGTAAGAACTGAATATATATGTGTAAGAACTGAATATATATGTGTAAGAACGGAATATATATGTGAAAGAACTGAATATATATGTGTAAGAACTGAATATATATGCGTAAGAACTGAATATATATGCGTAAGAACTGAATATATATGCGTAAGAACTGAATTTATATGCTTAAGAACGGAATATATATGCGTAAGAACTGAATATATATGTGTAAGAACTGAATATATATGTGTAAGAACTAAATATATGTGCGTAAGAACGGAATATATATGTGTAAGAACTGAATATATATGTGTAAGAGCTGAATATATATGTGTAAGAACTGAATATATATGTGTTAGAACTGAATATATATGTGTAAGAACTGAATATATATGTGTAAGAACTGAATATATATGTGTAAGAGCTGAATATATATGTGTAAGAACTGAATATATATGCGTAAGAACTGAATATATATGCGTAAGATCGGAATATATGTGTAAGAACTGAAGATATATGCGTAAGAATTGAATATATATGCGTAAGAACTGAATATATGCGTAAGAACTGAATATATGCGTAAGAACTGAATATATATGTGTAAGACCTGAATATATTTGTGTAAGAACTGCATATATATGTGTAAGAACTGAATATATATGCGTTAGAACGGAATATATATGTGTAAGAACTGAATATATATGTGTAAGAACGGAATATATATGTGTTAGAACTGAATATATATGTGTAAGAACTGAATATATATGTGTAAGAACTGAATATATATGCGTAAGAACTGAATATATATGCGTAAGAACTGAATTTATATGCTTAAGAACGGAATATATATGCGTAAGAACTGAATATATATGTGTAAGAACTGAATATATATGTGTAAGAACTAAATATATGTGCGTAAGAACGGAATATATATGTGTAAGAACTGAATATATATGTATAAGAACTGAATATATATGTGTAAGAACTGAATATATATGTGTAAGAACTGAATATATGCGTAAGAACTGAATATATGCATAAGAACTGAATATATATGTGTAAGAACTAAATATATATGTGTAAGAAGTGAATATATATGCGTAAGAACGGAATATATATGTGTAAGAACTGAATATATATGTGTAAGAGCTGAATATATATGTGTAAGAACTGAATATATATGTGTTAGAACTGAATATATATGTGTAAGAACTGAATATATATGTGTAAGAACTGAATATATATGTGTAAGAGCTGAATATATATGTGTAAGAACTGAATATATATGCGTAAGAACTGAATATATATGCGTAAGATCGGAATATATGTGTAAGAACTGAAGATATATGCGTAAGAATTGAATATATATGCGTAAGAACTGAATATATGCGTAAGAACTGAATATATGCGTAAGAACTGAATATATATGTGTAAGACCTGAATATATTTGTGTAAGAACTGCATATATATGTGTAAGAACTGAATATATATGCGTTAGAACGGAATATATATGTGTAAGAACTGAATATATATGTGTAAGAACGGAATATATATGTGTTAGAACTGAATATATATGTGTAAGAACTGAATATATATGTGTAAGAACTGAATATATATGTGTAAGAACTGAATATATATGTGTAAGAACTGAATATATATGCGTAAGAACTGAATATATATGCGTTAGATCGGAATATATATGTTAGAACTGAACATATATGCGTAAGAATTGAATATATATGCGTAAGAACTGAATATATGCGTAAGAAATGAATATATATGTGTAAGAACTGAATATATTTGTGTAAGAACTGCATATATATGTGTAAGAACTGAATATATATGCGTAAGAACGGAATATATATGTGTAAGAACTGAATATATATGTGTAAGAACTGAATATATATGTGTTAGAACGGAATATATATGTGTAAGAACTGAATATATATGTGTAAGAACTACATATATATGTGTAAGAGCTAAATATATATGTGTAAGAACTGAATATATATGCGTAAGAACTGAATATATATGCGTAAGATCGGAATATATGTGTAAGAACTGGACATATATGCGTAAGAATTGAATATATATGCGTAAGAACTGAATATATGTGTAAGAACTGAATATATGCGTAAAAACTGAATATATATGTGTAAGAACTGAATATATTTGTGTAAGAACTGCATGTATATGTGTAAGAACTGAATATATATGTGTAAGAATTGAATATATATGTGTAAGAACTGAATATATATGTGTAAGAACGAAATATATATGTGAAAGAACTGAATATATATGTGTAAGAACTGAATATATATGCGTAAGAACTGAATATCTATGCGTAAGAACTGAATTTATATGCTTAAGAACGGAATATATATGCGTAAGAACTGAATATATATGTGTAAGAACTGAATATATATGTGTAAGAACTGAATATATATGCGCAAGAACGGAATATATATCTGTAAAAACTGAATATATATGTATAAGAACTGAATATATATGTGTAAGAACTGAATATATATGTGTAAGAACTGAATATATGCGTAAGAACTGAATATATGCGTAAGAACTGAATATATATGTGTAAGAACTAAATATATATGTGTAAGAACTGAATATATATGCGTAAGAACGGAATATATATGTGTAAGCACTGAATATATATCTGTAATAGCTGAATATATATGTGTAAGAACTGAATATATATGTGTTAGAACTGAATATATATGTGTAAGAACTGAATATATATTTGTAAGAACTGAAAATATATGTGTAAGAGCTGAATATATATGTGTAAGAACTGAATATATATGCGTAAGAACTGAATATATATGCGTAAGATCGGAATATATGTGTAAGAACTGAACATATATGCGTAAGAATTGAATATATATGCGTAAGAACTGAATATATGCGTAAGAACTGAATATATGCGTAAGAACTGAATATATATGTGTAAGACCTGAATATATTTGTGTAAGAACTGCATATATATGTGTACGAACTGAATATATATGCGTAAGAACGGAATATATATGTGTAAGAACTGAATATATATGTGTAAGAACTGAATATATATGTGTTAGAACGGAATATATATGTGTAAGAACTGAATACATGTGTGTAAGAACTGCATATATATGTGCAAGAACTGAATATATATGCGTAAGAACGGAATATATATGTGTAAGAACTGAATATATATGTGTAAGAACTGAATATATATGTGATAGAACGGAATATATATGTGTAAGAACTGAATATATATGTGTAAGAACTGAATATATATGCGTAAGAACTGAATATATATGCGTAAGACCGGAATATATGTGTAAGAACTGGACATATATGCGTAAGAACTGAATATATGTGTAAGAACTGAATATATGCCTAAAAACTGAATATATATGTGTAAGAACTGAATATATTTGTGTAAGAACTGCATATATATGTGTAAGAATTGAATATATATGTGTAAGAACGGAATATATATGTGAAAGAACTGAATATATATGTGTAAGAACTGAATATATATGCGTAAGAACTGAATATATATGCGTAAGAACTGAATATATACGCGTAAGAACTGAATTTATATGCTTAAGAACGGAATATATATTTGCAAGAACTGAATATATATGCGTAAGAACTGAATATATATGCGTAAGAACGGAATATATATGTGTAAGAACTGAATATATATGTATAAGAACTGAATATATATGTGTAAGAACTGAATATATATGTGTAAGAACTGAATATATGCGTAAGAACTGAATATATGCGTAAGAACTGAATATATATGTGTAAGAACTGAATACATATTTGTAAGAACTGAATATATATGCGTAAGAACGGAATATATATGTGTAAGAACTGAATATATATGTGTTAGAACTGAAATATATGTGTAAGAACTGAATATATATGTGTTAGAACTGAATATATATGTGTAAGAACTGAATATATATCTGTAAGAACTGAATATATATGTGTAAGAACTGAATATATATGTGTAAGAACTGAATATATATGCGTTAGATCGGAATATATATGTAAGAACTGAACATATATGAGTAAGAATTGAATATATATGCGTAAGAACTGAATATATGCGTAAGAACTGAATATATGCGTAAGAACTGAAAATATATGTGTAAGAACTGAATATATTTGTGTAAGAACTGCATATATATGTGTAAGAACTGAATATATATGCGTAAGAACGGAATATATATGTGTAAGAACTGAATATATATGTGTAAGAACTGAATATATATGTGTTAGAACGGAATATATATGTGTAAGAACTGAATATATATGTGTAAGAACTGAATATATATGTGTAAGAGCTAAATATATATGTGTAAGAACTGAATATATATGCGTAAGAACTGAATATATATGCGTAAGATCGGAATATATGTGTAAGAACTGGACATATATGCGTAAGAATTGAATATATATGCGTAAGAACTGAATATATGTGTAAGAACTGAATATATGCGTAAAAACTGAATATATATGTGTAAGAACTGAATATATTTGTGTAAGAACTGCATATATATGTGTAAGAACTGAATATATATGTGTAAGAACTGAATATATATGTGTAAGAACTGAATATATATGTGTAAGAACGGAATATATATGTGAAAGAACTGAATATATATGTGTAAGAACTGAATATATATGTGTAAGAACTGAATATATATGTGTAAGAGCTGAATATATATGTGTAAGAACTGAATATATATGCGTAAGAACTGAATATATATGCGTAAGATCGGAATATATGTGTAAGAACTGAACATATATGCGTAAGAATTGAATATATATGCGTAAGAACTGAATATATGCGTAAGAACTGAATATATGCGTAAGAACTGAATATATATGTGTAAGACCTAAATATATTTGTGTAAGAACTGCATATATATGCGTAAGAACTGAATATATATGCGTAAGTACTGAATTTATATGCTTAAGAACGGAATATATATGCGTAAGAACTGAATATATATGTGTAAGAACTGAATATATATGTGTAAGAACTGAATATATATGCGTAAGAACGGAATATATATGTGTAAGAACTGAATATATATGTATAAGAACTGAATATATATGTGTAAGAACTGAAATATATGTGTAAGAACTGAATATATATGTGTAAGAACTGAATATATATGTGTAAGAACTGAATATATATGTGTAAGAACTGAATATATATGTGTAAGAACTGAATATATATGCGTAAGAACTGAATATATATGCGTTAGATCGGAATATATATGTAAGAACTGAACATATATGCGTAAGAATTGAATATATATGCGTAAGAACTGAATATATGCGTAAGAACTGAATATATGCGTAAGAACTGAATATATATGTGTAAGAACTGAATATATTTGTGTAAGAACTGCATATATATGTGTAAGAACTGAATATATATGCGTAAGAACGGAATATATATGTGTAAGAACTGAATATATATGTGTAAGAACTGAATATATATGTGTTAGAACGGAATATATATGTGTAAGAACTGAATATATATGTGTAAGAACTGAATATATATGTGTAAGAGCTAAATATATATGTGTAAGAACTGAATATATATGCGTAAGAACTGAATATATATGCGTAAGATCGGAATATATGTGTAAGAACTGGACATATATGCGTAAGAATTGAATATATATGCGTAAGAACTGAATATGTGTGTAAGAACTGAATATATGCGTAAAACTGAATATATATGTGTAAGAACTGAATATATTTGTGTAAGAACTGCATATATATGTGTAAGAATTGAATATATATGTGTAAGAACAGAATATATATGTGTAAGAACTGAATATATATGTGTAAGAACTGAATATATATGCGTAAGAACTGAATATATATGTGTAAGAACTGAATATATATGCGTAAGAACTGAATTTATATGCTTAAGAACGGAATATATATGCGTAAGAACTGAATATATTTGTGTAAGAACTGAATATATATGTTTAAGAACTGAATATATATGCGTAAGAACGGAATATATATGTATAAGAACTAAATATATATGTGTAAGAACTGAATATATATGTGTAAGAACTGAATATATGCGTAAGAACTGAATATATGCGTAAGAACTGAATATATATGTGTAAGAACTGAATATATATGTGTTAGAACTGAATATATATGCGTAAGAATGGAATATATATGTGTAAGAACTGAATATATATGTGTAAGAACTGAATATATATGTGTTAGAACGGAATATATATGTGTAAGAACTGAATATATTTGTGTAAGAACTGCATATATATGTGTAAGAACGGAATATATATGCGTAAGAACTGAATATATTTGTGTAAGAACTGAATATATATGTTTAAGAACTGAATATATATGCGTAAGAACGGAATATATATGTATAAGAACTAAATATATATGTGTAAGAACTGAATATATATGTGTAAGAACTGAATATATGCGTAAGAACTGAATATATGCGTAAGAACTGGACATATATGCGTAAAAACTGAATATATATGTGTAAGAACTGAATATATTTGTGTAAGAACTGCATATATATGTGTAAGAACTGAATGTATATGTGTAAGAACTGAATATATATGTGTAAGAACAGAATATATATGTGTAAGAACGGAATATATATGTGAAAGAACTGAATATATATGTGTAAGAACTGAATATATATGCGTAAGAACTGAATATATATGCGTAAGAACTGAATATATATGCGTAAGAACTGAATTTATATACTTAAGTACGGAATATATATGCGTAAGAACTGAATATATATGTGTAAGAACTGAATATATATGTGTAAGAACTGAATATATATGCGTAAGAACGGAATATATATGTGTAAGAACTGAATATATATGTATAAGAACTGAATATATATGTGTAAGAACTGAATATATATGTGTAAGAACTGAATATATGCGTAAGAACTGAATATATGCGTAAGAACTGAATATATATGTGTAAGAACTAAATATATATGTGTAAGAACTGAATATATATGCGTAAGAATGGAATATATATGTGTAAGATCTGAATATATATGTGTAAGAGCTGAATATATGTGTAAGTTAGAACTGAATATATATGTGTTAGAACTGAATATATATATGTTAGAACTGAATATATATGTGTAAGAACTGAATATATATGTGTAAGAGCTGAATATATATGTGTAAGAACTGAATATATATGCGTAAGAACTGAATATATATGCGTAAGATCGGAATATATGTGTAAGAACTGAACATATATGCGTAAGAATTGAATATATATGCGTAAGAACTGAATATATGCGTAAGAACTGAATATATGCGTAAGAACTGAATATATATGTGTAAGACCTGAATATATTTGTGTAAGAACTGCATATATATGTGTAAGAACTGAATATATATGCGTAAGAAGGGAATATATATGTGTAAGAACTGAATATATATGTGTAAGAACTGAATATATATGTGTTAGAACGGAATATATATGTGTAAGAACTGAATATATTTGTGTAAGAACTGCATATATATGTATAAGAACTGAATATATATGCGTAAGAACGGAATATATATGTGTAAGAACTGAATATATATGTGTAAGAACTGAATATATATGTGATAGAACGGAATATATATGTGTAAGAACTGAATATATATGTGTAAGAACTGAATATATATGCGTAAGAACTGAATATATATGCGTAAGATCGGAATATATGTGTAAGAACTGGACATATATGCGTAAGAATTGAATATATATGCGTAAGAACTGAATATATGTGTAAGAACTGAATATATGCGTAAAAACTGAATATATATGTGTAAGAACTGAATATATTTGTGTAAGAACTGCATATATATGTAAGAATTGAATGTATATGCGTAAGAACTGAATATATATGCGTAAGAACTGAATATATATGCGTAAGAACTGAATTTATATGCTTAAGAACGGAATATATATGCGTAAGAACTGAATATATATTTGCAAGAACTGAATATATATGTGTAAGAACTGAATATATGCGTAAGAACTGAATATATATGTGTAAGAACTGAATATATATGTGTAAGAACTGAATATATATGCGTAAGAACGGAATATATATGTGTAAGAACTGAATATATATGTGTAAGAACTGAATATATGCGTAAGAACTGAATATATGCGTAAGAACACTGAATATATATGTGTAAGAACTGAATATATATGCGTAAGAACGGAATATATATGTGTAAGAACTGAATATATATGTGTAAGAACTGAAATATATGTGTAAGAACTGAATATATATGTGTTAGAACTGAATATATATGTGTAAGAACTGAATATATATGTGTAAGAACTGAATATATATGTGTAAGAACTGAATATATATGTGTAAGAACTGAATATATATGCGTAAGAACTGAATATATATGCGTTAGATCGGAATATATATGTAAGAACTGAACATATATGCGTAAGAATTGAATATATATATGCGTAAGAACTGAATATATGCGTAAGAACTGAATATATGCGTAAGAACTGAATATATATGTGTAAGAACTGAATATATTTGTGTAAGAAGAACTTGCATATATATGTGTAAGAACTGAATATATATGCGTAAGAACGGAATATATATGTGTAAGAACTAAATATATATGTGTAAGAACTGAATATATATGTGTTAGAACGGAATATATATGTGTAAGAACTGAATATATATGTGTAAGAACTGAATATATATGTATAAGAGCTAAATATATATGTGTAAGAACTGAATATATATGCGTAAGAACTGAATATATATGCGTAAGATCGGAATATATGTGTAAGAACTGGACATATATGCGTAAGAATTGAATATATATGCGTAAGAACTGAATATATGTGTAAGAACTGAATATATGCGTAAAAACTGAATATATATGTGTAAGAACTGAATATATTTGTGTAAGAACTGCATATATATGTGTAAGAACTGAATATATATGTGTTAGAACTGAATATATATGTGTAAGAACTGAATATATATGTGTAAGAACGGAATATATATGTGAAAGAACTGAATATATATGTGTAAGAACTGAATATATATGCGTAAGAACTGAATATATATGCGTAAGAACTGAATATATATGCGTAAGTACTGAATTTATATGCTTAAGAACGGAATATATATGCGTAAGAACTGAATATATATGTGTAAGAACTGAATATATATGTGTAAGAACTGAATATATATGCGTAAGAACGGAATATATATGTGTAAGAACTGAATTTATATGTATAAGAACTGAATATATATGAGTAAGAACTATATATATATGTGTAAGAACTGAATATATGCGTAAGAACTGAATATATGCGTAAGAACTGAATATATATCTGTAAGAACTTAATATATATGTGTAAGATCTGAATATATGCGTAAGAACGGAATATATATGAGTAAGAACTGAATATATATGTGTAAGAACTGAAATATATGTGTAAGAACTGAATATATATGTGTTAGAACTGAATATATATGTGAAAGAACTGAATATATATGTGTAAGAACTGAATATATATGTGTAAGAACTGAATATATATGTGTAAGAACTGAATATATATGCGTAAGTACTGAATATATATGCGTTAGATCGGAATATATATGTAAGAACTGAACATATATGCGTAAGAATTGAATATATATGCGTAAGAACTGAATATATGCGTAAGAACTGAATATATGCGTAAGAACTGAATATATATGTGTAAAAACTGAATATATTTGTGTAAGAACTGCATATATATGTGTAAGAACTGAATATATATGCGTAAGAACGGAATATATATGTGTAAGAACTGAATATATATGTGTAAGAACTGAATATATATGTGTTAGAACGGAATATATATGTGTAAGAACTGAATATATATGTGTAAGAACTGAATATATATGTGTAAGAGCTAAATATATATGCGTAAGAACTGAATATATATGCGTAAGAACTGAATATATATGCGTAAGATCGGAATATATGTGTAAGAACTGGACATATATGCGTAAGAATTGAATATATATGCGTAAGAACTGAATATATGTGTAAGAACTGAATATATGCGTAAAAACTGAATATATATGTGCAAGAACTGAATATATTTGTGTAAGAACTGCATATATATGTGTAAGAATTGAAATATATGTGTAAGAACGGAATATATATGTGTAAGAACTGAATATATATGTGTAAGAACTGAATATATATGCGTAAGAACTGAATATATATGTGTAAGAACTGAATATATATGCGTAAGAACTGAATTTATATGCTTAAGAACGGAATATAAATGCGTAAGAACTGAATATATTTGTGTAAGAACTGAATATATATGCGTAAGAACGGAATATATATGTGTAAGAACTGAATATATATGTATAAGAACTGAATATATATGTGTAAGAACTGAATATATATGTGTAAGAACTGAATATATGCGTAAGAACTGAATATATGCGTAAGAACTGAATATATATGTGTAAGAACTGAATATATATGTGTAAGAACTGAATATATATGCGTAAGAACGGAATATATGTGTAAGAACTGAATATATATGTGTAAGAACTGAATATATATGTGTAAGAACGGAATATATATGTGTAAGAACTGAATATATGTGTGTAAGAACTGCATATATATGTGTAAGAACTGAATATATATGCGTAAGAACGGAATAAATATATGTGTAAGAACTGAATATATATGTGTAAGAACTGAATATATATGTGTTAGAACGGAATATATATGTGTAAGAACTGAATATATATGCGTAAGAACTGAATATATATGCGTAAGATCGGAATATATGTGTAAGAACTGGACATATATGCGTAAGAACTGAATATATGTGTAAGAACTGAATATATGCGTAAAAACTGAATATATATGTGTAAGAACTGAATATATTTGTGTAAGAACTGCATATATATGTGTAAGAATTGAATATATATGTGTAAGAACGGAATATATATGTGAAAGAACTGAATATATATGTGTAAGAACTGAATATATATGCGTAAGAACTGAATATATATGTGTAAGAACTGAATATATATGCGTGAGAACTGAATTTATATGCTTAAGAACGGAATATATATGCGTAAGAACTGAATATATATGTGTAAGAACTAAATATATATGCGTAAGAACGGAATATATATGTGTAATCACTGAATATATATGTATAAGAACTGAATATATATGTGTAAGAACTGAATATATATGTGTAAGAACTGATTATATGCGTAACAACTGAATATATGCGTAAGAACTGAATATATATGTGTAAGAACTGAATATATATGTGTAAGAACTGAATATATATGCGTAAGAACGGAATATATATGTGTAAGAACTGAATATATATGTGTAAGAACTGAAATATATGTGTAAGAACTGAATATATATGTGTTAGAACTGAATATATATGTGTAAGAACTGAATATATATGTGTAAGAACTGAATATATATGTGTAAGAACTGAATATATATGTGTAAGAACTGAATATATATGCGTAAGAACTGAATATATATGCGTTAGATCGGAATATATATGTAAGAACTGAACATATATGCGTAAGAATTGAATATATATGCGTAAGAACTGAATATATGCGTAAGAACTGAATATATGCGTAAGAACTGAATATATATGTGTAAGAACTGAATATATTTGTGTAAGAACTGCATATATATGTGTAAGAACTGAATATATATGCGTAAGAACGGAATATATATATGTAAGAACTGAATATATATGTGTAAGAACTGAATATATATGTGTTAGAACGGAATATATATGTGTAAGAACTGAATATATATGTGTAAGAACTGAATATATATGTGTAAGAGCTAAATATATATGTGTAAGAACTGAATATATATGAGTAAGAACTGAATATATATGCGTAAGAACTGAATATATGTGTAAGAACTGGACATATATGCGTAAGAATTGAATATATATGCGTAAGAACTGAATATATGTGTAAGAACTGAATATATGCGTAAAAACTGAATATATATGTGTAAGAACTGAATATATTTGTGTAAGAACTGCATATATATGTGTAAAAACTGAATATATATGCGTAAGAACGGAATATATATGTGTAAGAACTGAATATATATGTATTAGAACGGAATATATATGAATAAGAACTCAATATATATGTGTAAGAACTGAATACATATGTGTAAGTGCTAAATATATATGTGTAAGAACTGAATACATATGCGTAAGAACTGAATATATATGCGTTAGAATTGAATATATATGCGTAAGAACGGAATATATATGTGTAAGAACTGAATATATTTGTGTAAGAACTGAATATATATGTGTAAGAACTGAATATATATGCGTAAGAACGGAATATATATGTGTAAGAACTGAATATATTTGTGTAAGAACTGAATATATATGTGTAAGAACTAAATATATATGCGTAAGAACGGAATATATATGCGTAAGAACTGAATATATATGTGTAAGAAATGAATATATATGGGTAAGAACTGAATATATATGCGTAAAAACTGAATATATTTGTGTAAGAACTGCATATATATGTGTAAGAATTGAATATATATGTGTAAGAACGGAATATATATGTGAAAGAACTGAATATATATGTGTAAGAACTGAATATATATGCGTAAGAACTGAATATATATGCGTAAGAACTGAATATATATGCGTGAGAACTGAATTTATATGCTTAAGAACGGAATATATATGCGTAAGAACTGAATATATATGTGTAAGAACTGAATATAAATCTGTAAGAACTGAATATATATGCGTAAGAACGGAATATATATGTGTAAGCACTGAATATATATGTATAAGAACTGAATAGATATGTGTAAGAACTGAATATATATGTGTAAGAACTGAATATATGCGTAACAACTGAATATATGCGTAAGAACTGAATATATATGTGTAAGAACTGAATATATATGTGCAAGAACTGAATATATATGCGTAAGAATGGAATATATATGTGTAAGAACTGAATATATATGTGTAAGAACGGAAATATATGTGTAAGAACTGAATATATATGTGTTAGAACTGAATATATATGTGTAAGAACTGAATATATATGTGTAAGAACTGAATATATATGTGTAAGAACGGAATATATATGTGTAAGAACTGAATATATATGCGTAAGAACTGAATATATATGCGTTAGCTCGGAATATATATGTAAGAACTGAACATATATGCGTAAGAATTGAATATATATGCGTAAGATCTGAATATATGGGTAAGAACTGAATATATGCGTCAGAACTGAATTTATATGTGTAAGAACTGAATATATTTGTGTAAGAACTGCATATATATGTGTAAGAACTGAATATATATGCGTAAGAACGGAATATATATATGTAAGAACTGAATATATATGTGTAAGAACTGAATATATATGTGTTAGAACGGAATATATATGTGTAAGAACTGAATATATATGTGTAAGAACTGAATATATATGTGTAAGAGCTAAATATATATGTGTAAGAACTGAATATATATGCGTAATAACTGAATATATATGCGTAAGAACTGAATATATGTGTAAGAACTGGAAATATATGCGTAAGAATTGAATATATATGCGTAAGAACTGAATATATGTGTAAGAACTGAATATATGCGTAAAAACTGAATATATATGTGTAAGAACTGAATATATTTGTGTAAGAA
>JAWPHD010022871.1:0-23779 GCA_037043455.1 Cyrtodaria siliqua | reverse complement strand
ACGCATATATATTCAGTTCTTACACATATATATGCAGTTCTTACACACATATATTCAGTTCTTACACATATATATTCAGTTTTTAGGCATATATTCAGTTCTTGCACATATATTCCGATCTTACGCATATATATTCAGTTCTTACACATATATATTCAGTTCTAACACATATATATTCAGTTCTTACACATATATATATTCAGTTCTTACACATATATATTCCGTTCTTACGCATATATATTCAGTTCTTACAAATATATATTCCGTTCTAACACATATATATTCAGTTATTACACATATATATTCAGTTCTTACACATATATATTCCGTTCTTACGCATATATATTCAGTTCTTACGCATATATATTTAGTTCTTACACATATATATTCAGTTCTAACACATATATATTCAGTTCTTACACATATATATATTCAGTTCTTACACATATATATTCCGTTCTTACGCATATATATTCAGTTCTTACACATATATATTCCGTTCTAACACATATATATTCAGTTCTTACACATATATATTCAGTTCTTACACATATATATTCCGTTCTTACGCATATATATTCAGTTCTTACGCATATATATTTAGTTCTTACGCATATATATTCAGTTCTTACACATATATATTCAGTTCATACACATATATATTCCGTTCTTACGCATATATATTCAATGCTTACACATATATATGCAGTTCTTACACAAATATATTCAGTTCTTACGCATATATATTCAATTCTTACGCATATATGTCCAGTTCTTACACATATATTCCGATCTTACGCATGAATATTCAGTTCTTACGCATATATATTCAGTTCTTACACATATATATTTAGCTCTTACACATATATATTCAGTTCATACACATATATATTCAGTTCTTACACATATATATTCAGTTCTAACACATATATATTCAGTTATTACACATATATATTCAGTTCTTACACATATATATTGGCGAGGCGCTACATGCTGCAAGCGACCGAGCCAAGTGGAGGCAAATCGTTGATGCCTTATGTCCCATCAGGGACGAAGAGGATTAAATAAAATAAATAACACATATATATTCCGTTCTTACGCATATATATTCAGTTCTTACACATATATATGCAGTTCTTACAAAAATATATTCAGTTCTTACACATATATATTCAGTTCTTACGCATATATTCAGTCCTTACGCATATATTCAGTTCTTATGCATATATATTCAATTCTTACGCATATATGTTCAGTTCTTACACATATATTCCGATCTTACGCATATATATTCAGTTCTTATGCATATATATTCAGTTCTTACACATATATATTCAGCTCTAACACATATATATTCCATTCTTACGCATATATATTCAATTCTTACACATATATATGCAGTTTTTACACAAATATATTCAGTTCTTACACATATATATTCAGTTTTTATGCATATATGTTCAGTTCTTACACATATATTCCAATCTTACGCATATATATTCAGTTCTTACGCATATATATTCAGTTCTTACACATATATATTCAGTTCTTACGCATATATTCAGTTCTTACGCATATATTCAGTTCTTACGCATATATATTCAATTCTTACGCATATATGTTCAGTTCTTACACATATATTCCGATCTTACGCATATATATTCAGTTCTTACGCATATATATTCAGTTTTTACACATATATATTCAGTTCTTACACATACATATTCCGTTCGAACACATATATATTCAGTTCTTACACATATATATTCAGTTCTTACACATATATATTCAGTTCTTACACATATATATGCAGTTCTTACACACATATATTCAGTTCTTACACATATATATTCAGTTCTTATACATATATATTCAGTTCTTACACATATATATTCCGTTCTTACGCATATATATTCAGTTCTTACACATATATATGCAGTTCTTACACACATATATTCAGTTCTTACACATATATATTCAGTTTTTACGCATATATTCAGTTCTTGCAAATATATTCCGATCTTACGCATATATATTCAGTTCTTAAACATATATATTCAGTTCTAACACATATATATTCAGTTCTTACACATATATATATTCAGTTCTTACACATATATATTCAGTTCTTACGCATATATATTCAGTTCTTACACATATATATTCCGCTCTTACACATATATATTCCGTTCTTACGCATATATATTCAGTTCTTACACATATATATTCCGTTCTAACACATATATATTCAGTTCTTACACATATATATTCAGTTCTTACACATATATATGCAGTTCTTACGAATATATATTCAGTTCTTACACATATATACAGCTCTTACACATATATATTCAGTTCTTACACATATATATTCAGTTCTTACACATATATATTCAGTTCTTACACATATATATTCAGTTCTAACACATATATATTCAGTTCTTACGCATATATATTCAGTTCTTACACATATATATTCCTTTCTTACGCATATATATTCAGTTCTTATACATATATATTCAGTTCTTACACAAATATATTCAGTTCTTACACATATATATTCAGTTCTTACGAATATATATTCAGTTCTTACACATATATACAGCTCTTACACATATATATTCAGTTCTTACACATATATATTCAGTTCTTACACATATATATTCAGTTCTTACACATATATATTCAGTTCTAACACATATATATTCAGTTCTTACGCATATATATTCAGTTCTTACACATATATATTCCTTTCTTACGCATATATATTCAGTTCTTATACATATATATGCAGT
This sequence comes from Cyrtodaria siliqua, assembly GCA_037043455.1. Classification (NCBI taxonomy): domain Eukaryota; kingdom Metazoa; phylum Mollusca; class Bivalvia; order Adapedonta; family Hiatellidae; genus Cyrtodaria; species Cyrtodaria siliqua. The sequence continues at coordinate 20,984 of JAWPHD010022871.1, read as the reverse complement.
TCTTACACAAATATATTCAGTTCTTACACATATATATTCAGTTCTTACGCATATATTCAGTTCTTACGCATATATTCAGTTCTTACGCATATATATTCAGCTCTTACACATATATATTCAGTTCTTACACATATATATTCAGTTCTTACACATATATATTCAGTTCTAACACATATATATTCAGTTCTTACACATATATATTCAGTTCTTACGCATATATTCCGTTCTTATGCATATATTCAGTTCTTACACATATTTATTCAGTTCTTACACATATATATTCAGTTCTTACACATATATATTCAGTTCTTACGCATATATATTCAGTTCTTACACATATATATGCAGTTCTTACACATATATATTCAGTTCTTACACATATATATTCAGTTCTTATACATATATATTCAGTTCTTACACATATATATTCAGTTATTACACACATATATTCAGTTCTTACACATATATATTCCGTTCTTACGCATATATATTCAGTTCTTACACATATATATGCAGTTCTTACAAAAATATATTCAGTTCTTACACATATATATTCAGTTCTTACGCATATATTCAGTTCTTACGCATCTATTCAGTTCTTACGCATATATATTCAATTCTTACGCATATATGTTCAGTTCTTACACATATATTCCGATCTTACGCATATATATTTAGTTATTACGCATATATATTCAGTTCTTACACATATATATTCAGCTCTTACACATATATATTCAGTTCTTTCACATATATATTCAGTTCTTACACATATATATTCAGTTCTAACACATATATATTCAGTTCTTACACATATATATTCAGTTCTTACACATATATATTCCGTTCTTACACATATATATTCAGTTCTTACGCATATATATTCAGTTCTTACACATATATATTCCGTTCTAACACGTATATATTCAGTTCTTACACATATCTGTGCAGTTCTTACACATATTTATTTAGTTCTTACACATATATATTCAGTTCTTATACATATATATTCAGTTCTTACACATATATTCATTTATTACACATATATATTCAGTTCTTACACATATATATTCCGTTCTTACGCATATATATTCAGTTCTTACACATATATATGCAGTTCTTTCAAAAATATATTCAGTTCTTACACATATATATTCAGTTCTTACGCATATATTCAGTTCTTACGCATATATTCAGTTTCTTACGCATATATATTCAGTTCTTACGCATATATATTCAGTTCTTACACATATATATTCAGCTCTTACACATATATATTCAGTTCTTACACATATATATTCCGTTCTTACACATATATATTCCGTTCTTACGCATATATATTCAGTTCTTACACATATATATTCCGTTCTAACACATAGATATTCAGTTCTTACACATACATATTCCGTTCTAACACATATATATTCAGTTCTTACACATATATATTCAGTTCTTACACATATATATTCAGTTCTTACACAAATATATTCAGTTCTTACACATATATATTCAGTTCTTACGCATATATTCAGTTCTTACGCATATATATTCAATTCTTACGCATATATGTTCAGTTCTTACACATATATTCCGATCTTACGCATATATATTCAGTTCTTACGCATATATATTCAGTTCTTACACATATATATTCAGCTCTTACACATATATATTCAGTTCTTACACATATATATTCAGTTCTTACACATATATATTCAGTTCTAACACATATATATTCAGTTCTTACACATATATATTCAGTTCTTACACATATATATTCCTTTCTTACGCATATATATTCACTTCTTACACATATATATGCAGTTCTTACACAAATATATTCAGTTCTTACACATATATATTCAGTTCTTACGCATATATTCAGTTCTTACGCATATATTCAGTTCTTACGCATATATATTCAGCTCTTACACATATGTTCAGTTCTTACACATATGTATTCAGTTCTTACACATATATATTTTCTAACACATATATATTCAGTTCTTACACATATATATTCAGTTCTTACGCATATATTCCGTTCTTATGCATATATTCAGTTCTTACACATATATATTCAGTTCTAAAACATATATATTCAGTTCTTACACATATATATTCAGTTCTTACACTTATACATTCAGTTCTTACACATATATATTCCGTTCTTACGCATATATATTCCGTTCTTACACATATATATTCAGTTCTTATACATATATATTCAGTTCTTACACATATATATTCCGTTCTTACGCATATATATTCAGTTCTTACACATATATATGCAGTTCTTACACACATATATTCAGTTCTTACACATATATATTCAGTTTTTACGCATATATTCAGTTCTTGCACATATATTCCGATCTTACGCATCTATATTCAGTTCTTACACATATATATTCAGTTCTAACACATATATATTCAGTTCTTACACATCTATATATTCAGTTCTTACACATATATATTCCGTTCTTACGCATATATATTCAGTTCTTACAAATATATATTCCGTTCTAACACATATATATTCAGTTATTACACATATATATTCAGTTCTTACACATATATATTCCGTTCTTACGCATATATATTCAGTTCTTACGCATATATATTTAGTTCTTACACATATATATTCAGTTCTAACACATATATATTCAGTTCTTACACATATATATATTCAGTTCTTACACATATATATTCCGTTCTTACGCATATATATTCAGTTCTTACACATATATATTCCGTTCTAACACATATATATTCAGTTCTTACACATATATATTCAGTTCTTACACATATATATTCCGTTCTTACGCATATATATTCAGTTCTTACTCATATATATTTAGTTCTTACACATAAATATTCAGTTCTTAAGCATATATATTCAGTTCTTACGCATATATATTTAGTTCTTACGCATATATATTCAGTTCTTACACATATATATTCAGTTCTTACACATATATATTCCGTTCTTACGCATATATATTCAATGCTTACACATATATATGCAGTTCTTACACAAATATATTCAGTTCTTACACATATATATTCAGTTTTTACGCATATATTCAGTTCTTACACATATATTCAGTTCTTACGCATATATATTCAATTCTTACGCATATATGTCCAGTTCTTACACATATATTCCGATCTTACGCATGAATATTCAGTTCTTACGCATATATATTCAGTTCTTACACATATATATTTAGCTCTTACACATATATATTCAGTTCTAACACATATATATTCAGTTATTACACATATATATTCAGTTCTTACACATATATATTGTCGAGGCGCTACATGCTGCAAGCGACCGAGCCAAGTGGAGGCAAATCGTTGATGCCTTATGTCCCATCAGGGACGAAGAGGATTAAATAAAATAAATAACACATATATATTCCGTTCTTACGCATATATATTCAATTCTTACACATATATATGCAGTTCTTACAAAAATATATTCAGTTCTTACACATATATATTCAGTTCTTACGCATATATTCAGTTCTTACGCATATATTCAGTTCTTATGCATATATATTCAATTCTTACGCATATATGTTCAGTTATTACACATATATTCCGATCTTACGCATATATATTCAGTTCTTATGCATATATATTCAGTTCTTACACATATATATTCAGCTCTAACACATATATATTCCATTCTTACGCATATATATTCAATTCTTACACATATATATGCAGTTTTTACACAAATATATTCAGTTCTTACACATATATATTCAGTTTTTACTCATATATGTTGAGTTCTTACACATATATTCCAATCTTACGCATATATATTCAGTTCTTAAGCATATATATTCAGTTCTTACACATATATATTCAGCTCTTACACATATATATTCAGTTCTTACACATATATATTCAGTTCTTACACATATATATTCAGTTCTAACACATATTTATTCAGTTCTTACGCATATATTCAGTTCTTACGCATATATTCAGTTCTTACGCATATATATTCAATTCTTACGCATATATGTTCAGTTCTTACACATATATTCCGATCTTACGCATATATATTCAGTTCTTACGCATATATATTCAGTTTTTATACATATATATTCAGTTCTTACACAAACATATTCCGTTCGAACACATATATATTCAGTTCTTACACATATATATTCAGTTCTTACACATATATATTCAGTTCTTACACATATATATGCAGTTCTTACACAAATATATTCAGTTCTTACACATATATATTCAGTTCTTATTCATATATATTCAGTTCTTACACATATATATTCCGTTCTTACGCATATATATTCAGTTCTTACACATATATATGCAGTTTTTACGCATATATTCAGTTCTTGCACATATATTCCGATCTTACGCATATATATTCAGTTCTTAAACATATATATTCAGTTCTAACACATATATATTCAGTTCTTACACATATATATATTCAGTTCTTACACATATATATTCCGTTCTTACGCATATATATTCAGTTCTTACACATATATTTTCCGCTCTTACACATATATATTCCGTTCTTACGCATATATATTCAGTTCTTACACATATATATTCCGTTCTAACACATATATATTCAGTTCTTACACATACGTATTCCGTTCTAACACATATATATTCAGTTCTTACACATATATATTCAGTTCTTACACATATATATTCAGTTCTTACACATATATATGCAGTTCTTACACAAATATATTCAGTTCTTACACATATATATTCAGTTCTTACGCATATATTCAGTTCTTACGCATATATATTCAATTCTTACGCATATATGTTCAGTTCTTACACATATATTCCGATCTTACGCATATATATTCAGTTCTTACGCATATATATTCAGTTCTTACACATATATATTCAGCTCTTACACATATATATTCAGTTCTTACACATATATATTCAGTTCTTAGGCATATATATTCAATTCTTACGCATATATGTTCAGTTCGTACACATATATTCCGATCTTACGCATATATATTCAGTTCTTACGCATATATATTCAGTTCTTACACATATATATTCAGCTCTTACACATATATATTCAGTTCTTACACATATATATTCAGTTCTTACACATATATATTCAGTTCTTACACATATATATTCAGTTCTAACACATATATGTTCAGTTCTTACACATATATTTTCAGTTCTTACACATATATATTCCTTTCTTACGCATATATATTCAGTTCTTACACATATATATGCAGTTCTTACACAAATATATTCAGTTCTTACACATATATATTCAGTTATTACGCATATATTCAGTTCTTACGCATATATTTAGTTCTTACGCATATATATTCAGCTCTTACACATATGTTCAGTTCTTACACATATATATTCAGTTCTTACACATATATATTCAGTTCTAACACATATATATTCAGTTCTTACACATATATATTCAGTTCTTACGCATATATTCCGTTCTTATGCATATATTCAGTTCTTACACATATATATTCAGTTCTAAAACATATATATTCAGTTCTTACACATATATATTCAGTTCTTACACATATACATTCAGTACTTACACATATATATTCCGTTCTTACGCATATATATTCCGTTCTTACGCATATATATTCAGTTCTTACACATATATATTCAGTTCTTATACATATATATTCAGTTCTTACACATATATATTCCGTTCTTACGCATATATATTCAGTTCTTACACATATATATGCAGTCCTTACACACATATATTCAGTTCTTACACATATATATTCAGTTTTTACGCATATATTCAGTTCTTGCACATATATTCCGATCTTACGCATATATATTCAGTTCTTACACATATATATTCAGTTCTAACACATATATATTCAGTTCTTACACATATATATATTCAGTTCTTACACATATATATTCCGTTCTTACGCATATATATTCAGTTCTTACACATATATATTCAATTCTTACACATATATATATTCAGTTCTTACACATATATATTCCGTTCTTACGCATATATTCAGTTATTACGCATTAATTCAGTTCTTACGCATATATATTCAATTCTTACGCATATATGTTCAGTTCGTACACATATATTCCGATCTTACGCATATATATTCCGTTCTTAAGCATATATATTCAGTTCTTACACATATATATTCAGCTCTTACACATATATATTCAGTTCTTACACATATATATTCAGTTCTTACACATATATATTCAGTTCTTACACATATATATTCAGTTCTAACACATATATATTCAGTTCTTACACATATATTTTCAGTTCTTACACATATATATTCCTTTCTTACGCATATATATTCAGTTCTTACACATATATATGCAGTTCTTACACAAATATATTCAGTTCTTACACATATACATTCAGTTCTTACGCATATATTCAGTTCTTACGCATATATTTAGTTCTTACGCATATATATTCAGCTCTTACACATATATATATATTCAGTTCTTACACATATATATTCAGTTCTAACACATATATATTCAGTTCTTACACATATATATTCAGTTCTTACGCATATATTCCGTTCTTATGCATATATTCAGTTCTTACACATATATATTCAGTTCTAAAACATATATATTCAGTTCTTACACATATATATTCAGTTCTTACACATATACATTCAGTACTTACACATATATATTCCGTTCTTACGCATATATATTCCGTTCTTACGCATATATATTCAGTTTTTACGCATATATTCAGTTCTTGCACATATATTCCGATCTTACGCATATATATTCAGTTCTTACACATATATATTCAGTTCTAACACATATATATTCAGTTCTGCAAGCGACCGAGCCAAGTGGAGGCAAATCGTTGATGCCTTATGTCCCATCAGGGACGAAGAGGATTAAATAAAATAAATAATATATATTCAGTTCTTACGCATATATTCAGTTCTTACGCATATATTCAGTTCTTATGCATATATATTCAATTCTTACGCATATATGTTCAGTTCTTACACATATATTCCGATCTTACGCATTTATATTCAGTTCTTATGCATATATATTCAGTTCTTACACATATATATTCAGCTCTAACACATATATATTCCGTTCTTAAGCATATATATTCAATTCTTACACATATATATGCAGTTTTTACACAAATATATTCAGTTCTTACACATATATATTCAGTTTTTACGCATATATGTTCAGTTCTTACACATATATTCCAATCTTACGCATATATATTCATTTCTTACGCATATATATTCAGTTCTTACACATATATATTCAGCTCTTACATATATATATTCAGTTCTTACACATATATATTCAGTTCTTACACATATATATTCCGTTCTAACACATATATATTCAGTTCTTACACATACATATTCCGTTCTAACACATATATATTCAGTTCTTACACATATATATTCAGTTCTTACACATATATATTCAGTTCTTACACATATATATGCAGTTCTTACACAAATATATTCAGTTCTTACACATATATATTCAGTTCTTACGCATATATTCAGTTCTTACGCATATATTCAGTTCTTACACATATATATTCCTTTCTTACGCATATATATTCACTTCTTACACATATATACGCAGTTTTTACACAAATATATTCAGTTCTTACACATATATATTCAGTTCTTACGCATATATTCAGCTCTTACGCATATATTCAGTTCTTAAGCATATATATTCAGCTCTTACACATATATATTCAGTTCTTACACATATAATTATATTCAGTTATTAAACATATATATTCATTTCTAACACATATATATTCAGTTCTTACACATATATATTTAGTTCTTACGCATATATTCCGTTCTTATGCATATATTCAGTTCTTACACATATATATTCAGTTCTTACACATATACATTCAGTTCTTATACATATATATTCAGTTCTTACACATATATATTCCGTTTTTACGCATATATAATCCGTTCTTACTCATATATATTCCGTTCTAACACATATATATTCAGTTCTTACACATATATATTCAGTTCTTACACATATATATTCCGTTCTTACACATATATATTCAGTTCTTATACATATATATTCAGTTCTTACACATATATATTCAGTTCTTTTTTACACATATATATTCAGTTCTTATACATATATATTCAGTTCTAACACATATATATACCGTTCTTACGCATATATATTCAGTTCTTACACAAATATATTCAGTTCTTACAAATATATATCAAGTGTAATAGAAAATCACATTCCAGTTAAGATTCATAGAGTAAAGAATTTGCAGCAACCAGACTGGTTAAATCCAGAAATTTTAGATTCAATGAAAGAAAGAGATAAATTTAAAACCAAAGGCGATATAAACAATTATAAAAATGCACGAAACAAAGTTAACAGGTTGATAAATGTTTCTAAAAATTCATCTTATGAAAGAAAAATCGAAGAAGGTAAATCGGACCCTAAATCAATTTGGAAGATTTTAAGAGAGCATGGTGCGTCTTCAAAAAATAAAAATAAATCAAATGTAATAAATAATATTAAAATAAATAATCAAGACATAAATGACAAGACAGAAATTGCTAATGAGTTTAATAATTTTTTTGTAAACATAGCTTCAAATTTAAAAGAACCAATCCCAGATTCTGATTTCATAAATGTTAAAAACTTTGTAAATGCAAATGTCCCGAATCTCATGAACTTTAACATTCCATTAATAACAGAATCTGAAACTCGTAAAATGCTTACTAACTTAGATGTGTCAAAAGCTACAGGCCTCGATCAGATAGGGCCGAAATTACTAAAATTATCTGCAGATGTTATATCAAGCAGTATCACACATATAATTAATTGTAGTATATCACAGGGTGTTTTCCCAGATCAATGGAAATCAGCTAAAGTAAACCCTTTATTCAAAAAAGGACTAGCAAACGATGTAAATAATTACAGACCAATATCCATACTACCAACACTTTCAAAATTAATTGAGAAACATGTACATGATTCGTTTATTACTTATCTTAACCATTATAAGTTATTATGTAAATCACAAAGCGGATTTAGAAAAAAACATAGCTGTGAAACTGCTCTTGTGCATATGATAGATAACTGGTTGAAGTCATTAAATAATGGTGAAATTGTCGGTGTTGTAATGCTTGATTTTTCAAAAGCTTTTGACTTATGTTCGCACGATATACTATTAAAAAAGTTAAAAATATACAAATGCAGTAACATTACTATTAAATGGTTTGAATCTTATCTCACTAATAGAACACAGTCGGTAAGCGTTAATGGTGTTATTTCAGATAAACAAATTACTACCTGTGGAGTTCCACAAGGATCCATTCTAGGACCACTATTATTTCTATTATTTATTAATGACTTGCCGTTGTATGTACAAGAAAATGATTCTAATGTAGATATGTATGCAGACGATACCACTATATATGATATAAATTTATCGAAAACAGTAGTTGAAAGAAAATTGCAAAGAGCTTTAAATAATGTTAGTAACTGGTGCTTAGATAATGGTATGGTTTTAAATGCTGCTAAAACAAAAGTCCTATTAATTACTACGCCACAAAAACGTTCTCAATTGGTAAATAAAAAATTATCATTACACTATAAAGATGTTAATTTAGAGCTAACAGCAGGGGATAAAATTCTCGGAGTTCATATTAATGAAAATCTTAAATGAGACAATCACATTACCTTCGTTCGGAAAAAGATTTCCACAAATTTATGGCTCTTATCAAGAATAAAATTGTTTCTGCCATTACATTATAGGATTCTGTTTTATAAGGCATATATACAACCACATTTAGATTTCTGTAATATTATTTGGGGAAGTACAAACAAATCAAACATTCAAATTCTTATTCGATTACAGCGGCGGGCATGTCATATTATCCTAGGTGAGCAATACACTAACCTAAATGAAGCTTTATTGAGTATTAATGTACTTAGTATTGAACATAGAATTTTACTTCAAAAGGCAAAATTTATGTATAGGGTATTTCAAAATGCCACTCCGTCTTACATTCAAAACATGTTTCAGTACAATAATAATAATCACAGAAACTTAAGGTCATCAAACCATTTAAATGTTTTAATACCGAAACCAAATAAAGAATTATTTAAAGGAAGCATGTCTTACTCTGGGGCTAAAGTATGGAATAGTATCCCAGATTATATTAGACTCTGTCCTACAATAAACAGTTTTACTTCTAATTTTATCAAGTGGATAAAGTCGGGATAATATTTCATACTCGTACTTCTAATTTTAAATAAAGTTTAAAAGATTAATCATTTTAACTATAAAAAAAATGAAAAAATTAGTGTTTAAATAATTTCAAAACCACTGCCTCTGTTTGATCTCTAATGCTAAATGTTCTATATTTGAATGTGTCGTGTATTGCTATTTTATATCTTAATTACAGGGAAAATGCTTTAACTTTTACCATCATTGAACTGATATATTTTGATTTCTATTATTATATGATATTATTTTGTTAAATCACTGATTATATTGTTAATGTGTTTGTATGTATGTATAAATATGTGTTTTATTCAGAGGGCCCCAAGGAAGATTAGCTAATGTTAATTGGGTCACCCTCTTAAAATAAACACTTTCATTCATTCATTCAGTTTTTACGCATATATTCAGTTCTTACACATATATTCCGATCTTACGCATATATATTCAGTTCTTACACATATATATTCCGTTCTAACACATATATATTCAGTTCTTAAACATACATATTCAGTTCTTACACATATATATTCAGTTCTTACGCATATATATTCAGTTCTTACACATATATATTCAGTTCTTACGCATATATATTCAGTTCTAACGCATATATATTTAGTTCTTATGCATATATATTCAGTTCTTCCACATATATATTCAGTTTTTACACATATATATTCCGTTCTTACGCATATATATTCAATTCTTACACATATATATTCAGTTCTTACACAAATATATTCAGTTCTTACACATATATATTCAGTTTTTACGCATATATTCAGTTCTTACGCATATATTCAGTTCTTACCCATATATATTCAATTTTTACGCATATATGTTCAGTTCTTACACATATATTCCGATCTTACGCATATATATTCAGTTCTTACGCATATATATTCAGTTCTTACACATATATATTCAGCTCTTACACATATATATTCAGTTATTACACATATATATTCAGTTCTTACACATATATATTCAGTTCAAACACATATATATTCAGTTCTTACACATATATATTCAGTTCTTACACATATATATTCCTTTCTTACGCATATATATTCTGTTCTTACACATATATATGCAGTTCTTGCACAAATATATTCAGTTCTTACACATATATATTCAGTTCTTACGCATCTATTCAGTTCTTACGCATATATTCAGTTCTTACGCATATATATTCAGCTCTTACACATATGTTCAGTTCTTACACATATATATTCAGTTCTTACACATATATATTCAGTTCTAACACATATATATTCAGTTCTTACACATATATATTCAGTTCTTACGCATATATTCCGTTCTTATGCATATATTTAGTTCTTACACATATATATTCACTTTTATCACATATATATTCAGTCCTTACACATATATATTCCGTTCTTACGCATATATATTCAGTTCTTACACATATATATGCAGTTCTTACACAAATATATACAGTTCTTACACATATATATTCAGTTCTTAAGCATATATATTCAGTTCTTACGCATATATATTTAGTTCTTACGCATATATATTCAGTTCTTACACATATATATTCAGTTCCTACACATATATATTCCGTTCTTACGCATATATATTCAATTCTTACACATATATATGCAGTTCTTACACAAATATATTCAGTTCTTACACATATATATTCAGTTTTAACGCATATATTCAGTTCTTACACATATATTCAGTTCTTACGCATATATATTCAATTCTTACGCATATATGTCCAGTTCTTACACATATATTCCGATCTTACGCATAAATATTCAGTTCTTACGCATATATAATCAGTTCTTACACATATATATTAAGCTCTTACACATATATATTCAGTTCTTACACATATATATTCAGTTCTCACACATATATATTCAGTACTTACAAATATATATTCAGTTCTTACACATATATATTCCGTTCTTACACATATATATTCCGTTCTAACACATATATATTCAGTTCTTACACATACATATTCCGTTCTAACACATATATATTCAGTTCTTACACATATATATGAAGTTCTTACACAAACATATTCAGTTCTTACACATATATATGCAGTTCTTACACAAATATATTCAGTTCTTACGCATATATATTCAGTTCTTACACATATACATTCAGTTCTAACGCATATATATTCAGTTCTTACACATATATATGCAGTTCTTACACATATATATTTAGTTCTTACACATATATATTCAGTTATTATACATATATATTCAGTTCTTACACATATATATTTAGTTCTTACACATATATATTCAGTTCTTACACATATATATTCCGTTCTTACGCATATATATTCAGTTCTAACACATATATTTGCAGTTCTTACAAAAATATATTCAGTTCTTACACATATATATTCAGTTCTTACGCATATATTCAGTTCTTACAAAAATATATTCAGTTCTTACACATATATATTCAGTTCTTACGCATATATTCAGTTCTTACGCATAGATTCAGTTCTTACGCATATATATTCAATTCTTACATATATATTCAGTTCTTACACATATATATTCAGCTCTTTCACATATATATTCAGTTCTTACACATATATATTCAGTTCTTACACATATATATTCAGTTCTTACACATATATATTCAGTTCTTACACATATATATTCCGTTCTTACACATATATATTCCGTTCTTACGCATATATATTCAGTTCTTACACATATATATTCCGTTCTACTAAGATCATACTATATATATTCAGTACATATATATTCAGTCTACATATACATATTCAGTTCTAACACATATATCTTCCGTTCTAACACATATATATTCAGTTCTTACACATACATATTCCGTTCTAACACATATATATTCAGTTCTTACACATATATATTCAGTTCTTACACATATATATGCAGTTCTTACACAAATATATTCAGTTCTTACACATATATATTCAGTTCTTACGCATATATTCAGTTCTTACGCATATATTCAGTTCTTACGCATATATATTCAATTTTTACGCATATATGTTCAGTTCTTACACATATATTCCGATCTTACGCATATATATTCAGTTCTTACGCATATATATTAAGTTCTTACACATATATATTCAGCTCTTACACATATATATTCAGTTCTTACACATATATATTCAGTTCTTACACATATATATTCAGTTCTAACACATATATATTCAGGTTCTTACACATATATATTCCTTTCTTACGCATATATATTCAGTTCTTACACATATATATGCAGTTCTTGCACAAATATATTCAGTTCTTACACATATATATTCAGTTCTTACGCATATATTCAGTTCTTACGCATATATTCAGTTCTTACGCATATATATTCAGCTCTTACACATATGTTCAGTTCTTACACATATATATTCAGTTATTACACATATATATTCAGTTCTAACACATATATATTCAGTTCTTACACATATATATTCAGTTCTTACGCATATATTCCGTTCTTATGCATATATTCAGTTCTTACACATATATATTCAGTTTTATCACATATATATTCAGTCCTTACACATATATATTCAGTTCTTACACATATATATTCCGTTCTTACGCATATATATTCCGTTCTTACGCATATATATTCAGTTCTTACACATATATATTCAGTTCCTATACATATATATTTAGTTCTTACAAATATATATTCCGTTCTTACGCATATATATTCAGTTCTTACACATATATATGCAGTTCTTACACAAATATATTCAGTTCTTACACATATATATTCAGTTCTAACACATATATATTCAGTTCTTACACATATATATTCAGTTCTTACACATATATATTCCTTTCTTACGCATATATATTCAGTTCTTACACATATATATGCAGTTCTTACACAAATATATTCAGTTCTTACGCATATATTCAGTTCTTACGCATATATTCAGTTCTTACGCATATATTCAGTTCTTGCGCATATATATTCAGTTCTTACGCATATATATTCAGTTCTTACACATATATATTTAGCTCTTACGCCGATATATTCAGTTCATACACATATATATTCAGTTTTTACACATATATATTCCGTTCTAACACATATATATTCAGTTATTACACATATTCAGTTCTTACACATATATATTCCGTTCTTACGCATATATATTCAGTTCTTACACATATATATGCAGTTCTTACAAAAATATATTCAGTTCTTACACATATATATTCAGTTCTTACGCATATATTCAGTTCTTACGCATATATTCAGTTCTTAAGCATATATATTCAATTCTTACGCATATATGTTCAGTTCTTACACATATATTCCGATCTAACGCATATATATTCAGTTCTTACGCATATATATTCAGTTCTTACACATATATATTAAGCTCTTACACATATATATTCAGTTCTTACACATATCTATTCAGTTCTTACACATATATATTCAGTTCTAACACATATATAGTCAGTTCTTAAAAATATATTTTCAGTTCTTACACATATATATTCCGTTCTTACACATATATATTCCGTTCTAACACATATATATTCAGTTCTTACACATACATATTCCGTTCTAACACATATATATTAAGTTCTTACACATATCTATTCAGTTCTTACACATATATATTCAGTTCTTACACATATATATGCAGTTCTTACACAAATATATTCAGTTTTTACACATATATATTCAGTTCTTACACATATATATTCAGTTCATGCGCATATATATTCAGTTCATACACATATATATGCAGTTCTTACACATATATATTTAGTTCTTACACATATATATTCAGTTCTTATACATATATATTCAGTTCTTACACATATATATTCAGTTATTACACATATATATTCGGTTCTTACACATATATATTCCGTTCTTACGCATATATATTCAGTTCTTACACATATATATGCAGTTCTTACAAAAATATATTCAGTTCTTACACATATATATTCAGTTCTTACGCATATATTCAGTTCTTACGCATATATTCAGTTCTTACGCATATATATTCAATTCTTACGCATATATGTTCAGTTCTTACAAATATATTCCGATCTTACGCATATATATTTAGTTATTACGCATATATATTCAGTTCTTACACATATATATTCAGCTCTTACACATATATATTCAGTTCTTACACATATATATTCAGTTCTTACACATATATATTCAGTTCTTACGCATATATATTCAGTTCTTACACATATATATGCAGTTCTTACACATATATATTTAGTTCTTACACATATATATTCAGTTCTTATACATATATATTCAGTTCTTACACATATATATTCAGTTATTACACATATATATTCAGTTCTTACACATATATATTCCGTTCTTACGCATATATATTCAGTTCTTACACATATATATGCAGTTCTTACAAAAATATATTCAGTTCTTACACATATATATTCAGTTCTTACGCATATATTCAGTTCTTACGCATATATTCAGTTCTTACGCATATATATTCAATTCTTACGCATATATGTTCAGTTCTTACACATATATTCCGATCTTACGCATATATATTCAGTTATTACACATATATATTCAGTTCTTACACATATATATTCCGTTATTACGCATATATATTCAGTTCTTACACATATATATTCAGCTCTTACACATATATATTCAGTTCTTACACATAAATATTCAGTTCTTACACATATATATTCAGTTCTAACACATATATATTCAGTTCTTACACATATATATTCAGTTCTTACACATATATATTCCGTTCTTACACATATATATTCCGTTCTTACGCATATATATTCAGTTCTTACACATATTTATTCCGTTCTAACACATATATATTCCGTTCTTACACATACATATTCCGTACTAACACATATATATTCAGTTCTTACACATATATATTCAGTTCTTACACATATATATTCAGTTCTTACACATATATATGCAGTTCTTACACACATATATTCAGTTCTTACACATATATATTCAGTTCTTACGCATATATATTCAATTCTTACGCATATATGTTCAGTTCTTACACATATATTCCGATCTTACACATATATATTCAGTTATTACACATATATATTCAGTTCTTACACATATATATTCCGTTATTACGCATATATATTCAGTTCTTACACATATATATTCAGCTCTTACACATATATATTCAGTTCTTACACATAAATATTCAGTTCTTACACATATATATTTAGTTTTAACACATATATATTCAGTTCTTACACATATATATTCAGTTCTTACACATATATATTCCGTTCTTACACATATATATTCCGTTCTTACGCATATATATTCAGTTCTTACACATATTTATTCCGTTCTAACACATATATATTCAGTTCTTACACATACATATTCCGTTCTAACACATATATATTCAGTTCTTACACATATATATTCAGTTCTTACACATATATATTCAGTTCTTACACATATATACGCAGTTCTTACACAAATATATTCAGTTCTTACACATATATATTCAGTTCTTACGCATATATTCAGTTCTTACGCATATATTCAGTTCTTACGCATATATATTCAATTCTTACGCATATATGTTCAGTTCTTACACATATATTTCGATCTTACGCATATATATTCAGTTCTTACGCATATATTCAGTTCTTACGCATATATTCAGTTCTTACGCATATATATTCAATTCTTACGCATATATGTTCAGTTCTTACACATATATTCCGATCTTACGCATATATATTTAGTTATTACGCATATATATTCAGTTCTTTCACATATATATTCATTTCTTACACATATATATTCCGTTCTAACACATATATATTCAGTTCTTACACATACATATTCCATTGTAACACATTTATATTCAGTTCTTACACATATATATTCAGTTCTTACACATATCTATTCAGTTCTTACACATATATATTCAGTTCTAACACATATATAGTCAGTTCTTAAAAATATATTTTCAGTTCTTACACATATATATTCCGTTCTTACACATATATATTCCGTTCTAACACATATATATTCAGTTCTTACACATACATATTCCGTTCTAACACATATATATTAAGTTCTTACACATATCTATTCAGTTCTTACACATATATATTCAGTTCTTACACATATATATGCAGTTCTTACACAAATATATTCAGTTTTTACACATATATATTCAGTTTCTTACACATATATATTCAGTTCATGCGCATATATATTCAGTTCATACACATATATATGCAGTTCTTACACATATATATTTAGTTCTTACACATATATATTCAGTTCTTAATACATATATATTCAGTTCTTACACATATATATTCAGTTATTACACATATATATTCGGTTCTTACACATATATATTCCGTTCTTACGCATATATATTCAGTTCTTACACATATATATGCAGTTCTTACAAAAATATATTCAGTTCTTACACATATATATTCAGTTCTTACGCATATATTCAGTTCTTACGCATATATTCAGTTCTTACGCATATATGATTCAATTCTTACGCATATATGTTCAGTTCTTACAAATATATTCCGATCTTACGCATATATATTTAGTTATTACGCATATAATTTCCAGTTCTTACAAAATATATATTCAGCTCTCTACACATATATATTCAGTTCTACCACATATATATTCAGTTCTTACACATATATATTCAGTTCTTACGCATATATATTCAGTTCTTACACATATATATGCAGTTCTTACACATATATATTTAGTCTCTACACATATATATTCAGTTCTTATACATATATATTCAGTTCTTACACATATATATTCAGTTATTACACATATATATTCAGTTCTTACACATATATATTCCGTATTCTTACGCATATATATTCAGTTCTTACACATATATATGCAGTTCTTACAAAAATATATTCAGTTCTTACACATATATATTCAGTTCTTACGCATATATTCAGTTCTTACGCAATATATTCAGTTCTTACGCATATATATTCAATTCTTACGCATATATGTTCAGTTCTTACACATATATTCCGATCTTACGCATATATATTCAGTTATTACACATATATATTCAGTTCTTACACATATATATTCTCGTTATTACGCATATATATTCAGTTCTTACACATATATATTCAGTCTCTTACACATATATATTCAGTTCTTACACATAAAATATTCAGATCTTACACATATATATTCAGTTCTAACACATATATATTCAGTTCTTACACATATATATTCAGTTCTTACACATATATATTCCGTTCTTACACATATATATTCCGTTCTTACGCATATATATTCAGTTCTTACACATATTAATTCCGTTCTAACACATATATACTTCCGTTCTTACACATACATATTCCGTACTAACACATATATATTCAGTTCTTACACATTATATTCAGTTCTTACACATATATATTCAGTTCTTACCACATATATATGCAGTTCTTACACACATATATTCAAGTTCTTACACATATATATTCAGTTCTTACGCATATATATTCAATTCTTACGCATATATGTTCAGTTCTTACACATATATTCCGATCTTACACATATATATTCAGTTATTACACATATATATTCAGTTCTTACACATATATATTCCGTTATTACGCATATATATTCAGTTCTTACACATATATATTCAGCTCTTACACATATATATTCAGTTCTTACACATAAATATTCAGTTCTTACACATATATATTTAGTTTTAACACATATATATTCAGTTCTTACACATATATATTCAGTTCTTACACATATATATTCCGTTCTTACACATATATATTCCGATTCTTACGACATATATATTCAGTTCTTACACATATTTATTCCGTTCTAACACATATATATTCAGTTCTTACACATACATATTCCGTTCTAACACATATATATTCAGTTCTTACACATATATATTCAGTTCTTACACATATATATTCAGTTCTTACACATATATACGCAGTTCTTACACAAATATATTCAGTTCTTACACATATATATTCAGTTCTTACGCATATATTCAGTTCTTACGCATATATTCAGTTCTTACGCATATATATTCAATTCTACGCATATATGTTCAGTTCTTACACATATATTTCGATCTTACGCATATATTCTTCAGTTCTTACGCATATATTCAGTTCTTACGCATATATTCAGTTCTTACGCATATATATTCAATTCTTACGCATATATGTTCAGTTCTTACACATATATTCCGATCTTACGCATATATATTTAGTTATTACGCATATATATTCAGTTCTTTCACATATATATTCATTTCTTACACATATATATTCCGTTCTAACACATATATATTCAGTTCTTACACATACATATTCCATTGTAACACATTTTATATTCAGTTCTTACACATATATATTCAGTTCTTACACATATATATTCAGTAGTCTTACACATATATATGCAGTTCTTACACAAATATATTCAGTTCTTACACATATATATCAGTCTTACGCATATATTCAGTTCTTACACATATATATTCCGTTCTTACGCATATATATTCAGTTCTTACACATATATATGCAGTTCTTACAAAAATATATTCAGTTCTTACACATATATATTCAGTTTTTACGCATATATTCAGTTCTTACGCATATATTCAGTTCTTACGCATATATATTTCAGTTCTTACACATATATATGCAGTTCTTACACATATATATTTAGTTCTTACACATATACATTCAGTTCTTATACCATATATATATTCAGTTATTACACATATATATTCAGTTCTTACACATATGTATTCCGTTCTTACGCATATATATTCAGTTCTTACACATATATATGCAGTTCTTACAAAAATATATTCAGTTCTTACACATATATATTCAGTTCTTACGCATATATTCAGTTCTTACGCATATATTCAGTTCTTACGCATATATATTCAATTCTTACGCATATATGTTCAGTTCGTACACATATATTCCGATCTTACGCATATATATTCAGTTCTTACACATATATATTCAGATCTTACACATATATATTCAGTTCTTACACATAAATATTCAGTTCTTACACATATATATTCAGTTCTAACACATATATATTCAGTTCTTACACATATATATTCAGTTCTTACACATATATATTCAGTTCTTACACATATATATTCCGTTCTTACACATATATATTCCGTTCTTACGCATATATATTCAGTTCTTACACATATATATTCCGTTCTAACACATATATATTCAGTTCTTACACAAACATATTCCATTCTAACACATATATATTCAGTTCTTACACATATATATTCAGTTCTTACACATATATATTCAGTTCTTACACATATATATGCAGTTGTTACACATATATATGAAGTTCTTACACAAATATATTCAGTTTTTACACATATATATTCAGTTCTTACGCATATATTCAGTTCTTACGCATATATATTCAATTCTTACGCATATATGTTCAGTTCTTACACATATATTCCAATCTTACGCATATATATTCAGTTCTTACGCATATATATTCATTTCTTACACATATATATTCAGCTCTTACACATATATATTCAGTTCTTACACATATA
>JAWPHD010022870.1:0-23782 GCA_037043455.1 Cyrtodaria siliqua | reverse complement strand
TCTATTTGATGGTTTCCTATACTGTTTTTCGTGAAGCCTTTTCCTAAATATGTATACAGTAGGTTTGCCCTAAATCAATATTGGCATACAATTCAGTCGGTCGAACAGTGCTTTGCTAATACTCAAAGTGCTCCAGACCAATTACCGAATGTTAACGTAATAATGGGATTGTTCGGCTTGAACGGGGATATCGGTAATATCGGTAATATGTAAGAATTTATCGCTAAGATATTATTAAAACTGATGTCCAGGAATTGACGAATGACTCGGAGTATAATGCAGGAAAAATAAAAAATAAAAAGACCATGTCGGACTTATGGCGTAACTGCCCTATTATCACTCTACATACTGTTTGCCTTTGTTCTAGTTCCTGAGCACGTGGTATGTCAATGAAATAGAGCAAATACATAACAAACAGTCATAATATCAGGAAATTGAGGGAAATAAACAAGTTCTCTTGTAGACCATACCGCTGGGTAATATTAATATATGAATTTGAATTTTTGGGCTTTTTATTCAGCAAAATTTGAAACGGTACTATAGTTAAAGCGGAAACTTACTTAGGCAACTGACTCTCTAAACATGAGACACATGGTCCTATAGAAATAACAGCACCCAAACGCAATGGCACCGTAGGTCGGCACTGTACCACACGTAGGTCCGCACTGTACCACACAGAGTAAATTGACTATACAATGAAAAGAAAAATAAACACGCAAAGAGTGCTGAAGATAGGGTTACTGACTTCGAACGGTCAGTAGGCAATATAGCCCACTGGTTACATTAAGCCGATTGTTAGTGTACACAACCTCGCTATTATCCTGTCTTCATCACTCAAACTTACAAGACAGTGTGTAAATAAAAGTATTACTCATCAAAAAGACCAATAATGTCCACATTTCAAAATGTGTAAAAACTGCATTTTACTTTCAGTGGAAACGTCTCGATGAACAAGAATGGTATGGTGGACTATTGCTGTACGGGTTTGTGTGTTGATCTACTCGTTCCAAAATGTGATAAAACTGGCTTTTACTTTCAGTGGGAATGTCACGGTAAAAAAGAATGGTATGGTGGACTTTTGCTGTACGGGTTTGTGTGTTGATCTACTCGATATACTCAGTAAAAGAATGAGCTTCGACTTTGAAATGTATGAAGTCCAAGACTTGGAATGGGGCATTCAGAATGAGGTCAGCTATTATTTATGATGACGGTATTATTTTTGTTTGTATACAGTTTTACCAATGGCAATACTTTCGGACTGAAATGCTCATACTGGATTATTTATAAGTCGACACATTTGAAACTATTCTAAAACAAAGTGTTAATTCTTCATTGAACTACTATCATGATAAGTTACATTTAGACGTTTTCCACCACTTGCAGATGAACTCCTGTCGCATCCTTCTTTAATCAGCTCGCTTGCACGAACGTGCAAAAACATACTGCAATACGCCGGGAATCGTAGTCATCTGTTTGCAAAATAAGCAAGACAGCAAAACGTTATTTTAAATGCCAAGATCAACAGAACAAAAGCATCATAGACGAGTGTCTAAACAAAACCTCCTGGTTCCATCTGGTTAGGTGGTAAAGCTTATGACTTATAAGCAAACATAGTTTATAAAATGGGCTATATACATAGCAACACATTGAACATTGACAACAGCAAGTTCCATAAAGCATCTCATTGATCACTGATAACTGCAAGGTCCATAAAGCAACACATTGATCACTCACTGCTGCAAAGTCCATAAAGCAACACATTGATCACTGACAACTGCAAGGTCCATAAAGCATCACATTGATCACTGACAGCTGCAAGGTCCATAAAGCAACACATTGATCACTGACAACTGCAAGGTCCATAAAGCATCACATTGATCACTGACAGCTGCAAGGTCCATAAAGCAACACATTGATCACTGACAACTGCAAGGTCCATAAAGCATCACATTGATCACTGACAGCTGCAAGGTCCATAAAGCAACACATTGAACACTGACAGCTGCAAGGTCCATAAAGCAACACATTGATCACTGACAACAGCAAGGTCCATAAAGCATCCCATTGATCACTGATAACTGCAAGGTCCATAAAGCAACACATTGATAACTGATAACTGCAAGGTCCATAAAGCAACACATTGATCACTGACAGCTGCAAGGTCCATAAAGCATCACATTGATCACTGACAGCTGCAAGGTCCATAAAGCAACACATTGATCACTGACAGCTGCAAGGTCCATAAAGCATCACATTGATCACTGACAACTGTAAGGTCCATAAAGCAACACATTGATCACTGACAGCTGCAAGGTCCATAAAGCAACACAATGATCACTGACAGCTGCAAGGTCCATAAAGCAACACAATGATCACTGACAGCTGCAAGGTCCATAAAGCATCACATTGATCACTGACAGCTGCAAGGTCCATAAAGCATCACATTGATCACTGACAGCTGCAAGGTCCATAAAGCACCACATTGATCATTGACAACAGCAAGGTCCATAAAGCAACACATTGATCACTGACAGCTGCAAGGTCCATAAAGCAACACAATGATCACTGACAGCTGCAAGGTCCATAAAGCAACACAATGATCACTGACAGCTGCAAGGTCCATAAAGCTTCACATTGATCACTGACAGCTGCAAGGTCCATAAAGCATCACATTGATCACTGACAGCTGCAAGGTCCATAAAGCAACACATTGATCACAGACAGCTGTAAGGTCCATAAAGCATCACATTGACCACTGACAGCTGCAAGGTCCATAAAGCATCACATTGATCACTGACAGCTGCAAGGTCCATAAAGCATCACATTGATCACTGACAGCTGCAAGGTCCATAAAGCAACACATTGATCACTGATAACTGCAAGGTCCATAAAGCATCACATTGATCACTGACAAGTGCAAGGTCCATAAAGCAACACATTGATCACTGACAACTGCAAAGTCCATAAAGCATCACATTGATCACTGACAGCTGCAAGGTCCATAAAGCATCACATTGATCACTGACAACTGCAAGGTCCATAAAGCATCACATTGATCACTGACAGCTGCAAGGTCCATAAAGCATCACATTGATCACTGACAGCTGCAAGGTCCATAAAGCAACACATTGATCACTGACAGCTGCAAGGTCCATATAGCATCACATTGATCACTGACAACTGCAAGGTCCATAAAGCATCACATTGATCACTGACAGCTGCAAGGTCTATAAAGCATCACATTGATCACTGACAGCTGCAAGGTCCATAAAGCAACACATTGATCACTGACAGCTGCAAGGTTCATAAAGCATCACATTGATCACTGACAGCTGCAAGGTCCATAAAGCATCACATTGA
Source organism: Cyrtodaria siliqua (assembly GCA_037043455.1). Taxonomy (NCBI): domain Eukaryota; kingdom Metazoa; phylum Mollusca; class Bivalvia; order Adapedonta; family Hiatellidae; genus Cyrtodaria; species Cyrtodaria siliqua. The sequence goes on along the minus strand of JAWPHD010022870.1, from coordinate 20,422 downwards.
TCACTGACAGCTGCAAGGTCCATAAAGCGACACATTGATCACTGAAAGCTGCAAGGTCCATAAAGCAACACATTGATCACTGACAACTGCAAGGTCCATAAAGCATCACATTGATCACTGATAACTGCAAGGTCCATAAAGCATCACATTGATCACTGATAACTGCAAGGTCCATAAAGCATCAAGTTGGTATAACAATGTATAACTGAAATAAAAGATGTTTTTTTACTGTATTTCATGGACATATACATTAATGAGGTTTCGCCTATCGTCTCTGTGGCGTAACAAACAAATCAATTAGGCAGAAATTGATGTAAAGACGTACCTTTATTACTGCATTCGAATAAGATCGGTTGACGACATGCAATGTTCAACGAAAATATACGAAGCACGCGATTGTATTTTTTAAGTTGAAATATGGCGGATGAGTCATTGTCATACGATAAAATTAATCTTACTAAGGCTTGTACAATATAACAATCATTCAATAATTCGTTTCACATTTCACCCTAATGAGAAAAAAAACTCGAAGATCCTTTATTTTATACGTTGTGTATAGGAAGGTAACTGGACCGGACTTATCAAAGATATGTTGGCGAAGAGAGCCGATATGGTGATAACTTCTATTAAGATCAACCATCAGAGAGCGCAGGCTATAGATTTTTCTACACCATTTTTAGAAACGGGAATCACAATTATGGTAGCCCTGAGGAAGGGAGCCATCTCTGCAACCGCATTCTTAGGTAAGTCGGCAACAACACTTAGTGTTAAAAGCTTTTGATAAGGTAATTTTTAAATTGTTCATGTATATGGTATCGTTAAGATGATTACCCCTGAAATTACTACATTTTTCTTTTTACAATTTTTTTTAATTTTTTACAAATAGTTTCTTGGTAAGGGTTTTCAATACAAATCCACGTTGTTTGGCAGCCGACCACTTAATAATCTCGATTTAACAATCTTCAGCAAGACTTCAAACTGCTGGTATAAAACTTTAATACGGGATTTAGCAACATGTTAAAGCCATTGTTTTACAAGAAATCAACATGTTTGAGCTTAGCACTGAACATATGGTGATATTCTTACCACTCAAAATACCTGTTCCCTGCTATATAATTATAAGTATTAAAAAGAGGAGAGGGCTGGCGTGGCGCAGTCGGTAGCGAGGCGGATTTGTAACTAGAGGCCCCGGGTTCAATCCTCCGTGGTGGCACTGAGTTTCGTCTGTATGTTCTTGGGCAAGACACTTTCCCTTAGCCTCGTCCGTCGGATTTGGACGTAAACCGGGCACGTTAAAGAACCATAGGAAACTATTCCATAATAAGAGTAGGGCACGGTTCCCGGATGCCTATGTATCCTTCCTCTCTCTGGGGCGGCTCTATATAACCTATACTGTGTTGAACAACATTCAATTCAATTAAAAAGAGGGAAACCATATTTGGCCCACAAAAGTCACACAATTGGTAAAGGGATACGCTGTAGTCTTGGGGTCTTGAAGCTTGTTTCACACGTGTATATACATCAAAACAACCAAACGTATACACATTTTGTTTGTTTTGTTCTTCCAAACACCATATTCAACAAGCTGATTTTTTTAAATATATTTGCCAACAAACCAGTCGGAAAATACGTTTCCAGCTCGTTCTAAACATAGAATTAGATTTCCCGGTTTCATTTGAAAAAGGAGTGGACACGCATACGCATACATAATTTATAAATATCTCCTTGTAATATTTACTTCTTAAGTACTATTGATAATAGCCATACGTTGTGTACAGTACAAATTGAATAATTTCGATTTCGGCTAGAGTAATTTATCTTTTCGGAAATCCTTTATTTTTAAAATAAGTAAATCTTTATCTGCTACACCAGCCTGGACATATTCTTCAGATAATTTTGGGTGACAATAAAGTAATATTACAAATTGTATCTCTTTAATTGAATTGAATTGAATTGAATTGGATTTTATAGTCGCACCAACAGCTAAGGTCATATGGCGACTTTCCAGCTTCCACTGGTGGAGGAAGACCCCAGGTGCCCCTCCGGGCAATGTTCGTGCACGGGCGGGCACCTGGGTAGAACCACAACCACCGACGTTCCGCAAGTCTTTAATTGAAAAAGGAATGCTTATTAGTAAAGCTTATTAATTAACCGGCGTTAAGATGAAAAGTAGTTTGCTACTCATTAGTAAATTAACACATTTTCTTTAGAGGGTCTTCTACTTTCAATCAATTTGTCAGCATTAACATGAAAGTGCATACAGTTCTCTATAATGCACACAAATTCATAAAATCTACATGTCTACAAAACCGTTCTGTTTGTGTTCCCGTACATTCCTTGCATGCCTCAACAACTCTTTATTCATTAGGATTTAATAAAGAGGTTAGCACAACAACTGCACTTGACCTTGATCTATGCATTACAACCCTAATTATAATTCATTCACCTGCTGACTGTGATCATTAAGTGTGTTATTTCTCATATTTCTTTAGACAATTAAATTCTTTGCCACGTCGAAATGTTTTAAAAAATACAGATGCATTTCGAACAGCCTATTAAATCATTTTAGAATTATTTTTAGTTTAGAGTTTGCCATTTCAAAACGTTACGAAACTCATTAATCAATGGGTAATGGAAACACTCAAAATATCCTTTTTTATGCAAAAAAAATTAGAACTCACTGTGTTCTGAGAACACACTGAGTTCCATTCTTTGAATGTTAATAAATATGTTAAGTGTTTGCATTACTCACTGAGTAACGAGTTTCTTGACTTTCTGATATGGCAAATTCTAAACAAAAAATAATTTTGCAATTATTTAATAGGCTGTTTTCGATGGAGTTACCTATGTGTCTCAGAACCAACTGTGTGGTATGTGTTGCGTCCAGTAGTTCTTGTTTCATCTTTCTTATCTAGAAGTGTAAGCTTTATAAGGATGTGTTGTATAATTTTAATATAATGCATCACACATGTTGACACTGCAATAGTGGCTGAGTTTTATTTCCTTGTAGAGCACTCTGTTGAAAGTGTTTATATTAAAGTAGCTATATCCGGCCAAAAACAACAACAACCAAATTTTACAACATATGTACACCGTTTCTAAACCTAATGACGACGATATATATATATGACTTAACATATTGTGAGAACTAAATGCTATAGACGCAATATAAACGGCTTGAACCAGCCAGGCCAAACCCCAAAACTGGAGCGTCGAATTAAGCGTTACCAACTCATAATTCATTTTACGCATATTCAATCAAAGCTATTTTAAGAATCCGTAAATAAACCTTTACTTTAATCGGCACATATGCATTATTATATTACCTGAACTCCTGGATAAAATATTGATAAACGGTTTTGTGGTGTAATTTGCCGTTATTTGGCGGATTAGTTGCTTTAAACGTTACCTGCATACCGTACCTGAATAGAGGAATGCTGCATATTCCAGGGAAGGTTGAGATTTATTCCATGCTAACACGTTCCTCTGTATCGCTTGCAGAACCGTTTGATAAACCATCATGGTTACTGGTTATGCTACTATGTATACCAGTGGTGGCCTCAGCAATTTTTACAACAGAGTGGTTAAGTCCCGTGGGGCTAAATCGTGGCATGCCGTATGATATAGGTATCTTAAAAATAGATTTGAACATTGTCTTGCATGGTCTGCTTGAAAACGTTATACTGTATTCTGTACTTACGAGGGTCGTTCATAATGTCAAATATAGATGTCTTTATATATGATGTAAGTTTATATTGAAAATTATTATTAACATTCTGGTTTATGGTGAATGCTTAATTTCCATAGTTTGTATGATAAAAGTCGTAGTAATTCCCAGTCTGATTAAAAAGAAAATGTGATACATACTACTTATTGAACAACCTTCATCAAATTGTTTCGTGTCTAATCTTTCTGTGTTTTGCCTTTCCAATGTGTGAATGTTTTACCTTACCAAGATCAGGTTAAGCATGGCGACCATTGTGGCACCTAGTTGTATAAGCCGGATTGCCAGAAGAGAATGTAGTATTGTGCATTGTCTTGTTTAAAAATCAACGCGCCAAACGTTTTGCATGAAGCGTTGTGTAGCAGTATTTGAATGTTATTAAATTAAACATGTCATGATACCAACTCAAAATTTAAACATACATACAGATCAAAACAATATTTCAGATAGCAAATATGCCTCATTCTTTAAGCATGTCATAAAAGTACTAATACAGTTTGCATACGACATGCTATTTTTAGACATTCATGTACTACTGCACTGCCATGCGCAATAAGCTAAATGTAATATTGGCATTATATTAATATAATGTCTAATGCACTTGACTAAAATCTGGTAATCCGACTTTCAAAAAATTATTAAGTATTAAATATTCCATAAACCGTCGGAAATTCAGTCTTGTGACGTTAAACCATCAAACTCTTGAATTCATTTAGTATTATTTCAGTGCGTTTATGAGCAAATTTGTCGAAAACAATGAAATATGTCAGAAACGTGTTGACCAGTATCTAAATTCTGATTTTTGCAACATTATATATTTTTCGTTCAATGGTTGCAAATCGTGTTTAACAGCACCACTAACGCGTCGCCATTAACGCGTCGCCATTAACTAGACTAATAACTTTGCCTCTGAATAGTGTCTTATAGCTTAAAAGGCGTTTGCTGTCATCTTATTAACAAAATACTAATGCATTAATTTGTACTTGAAGAATTTAGCTGCACGCGTGTCTTTTCATTGGATTAGATTGCACAACTTGAAAGAATAGGAGCTTAAAAAAATGACCATTTTAACGTCATTGTGCATGACAATTGTTTAAACTGGGACAACGCAACTGTGATTATATATCGTGTGGAATGGTTTCTATGAACAATAGAGAGATATTATATAGAGGTTAAAGTTAGGGGCCTTGTTATTCGATTGAACACATATATATTTTTTTAAATAATCTTGTCTTTCAGATAGTTTCGGCCAAACCTGTTTTACTGACCACTGTACTTAGCGTCACGTTTGAAACCTAGTAATTTGTTTTTGTAAAAAAATAGCTAAAAATGATTTAGACACCACCGTACTTCAACGTCGCATTAGGTCCTAGTCTAGTATATCTGATATTTGCTTTTAAAAAGCATGGAAAACCAGTTGTTACAATCAGATTCAATTTGAGAAAAAAGAAATACATTTGTCTATGCAACAATAATTCTAATGGCATCACATTTCCTACTAGCATTCCTTAAAAAATGTTTGTGTATGTGTCTGTGTTTAACAGGTTTGACTGTTAAGTGGATGTATTTTTTTTATCTTTGAATGAATATTAATGAATGCTTCCCAAATATACAGTGCTTGTTTGGATCTCCACTATGCTGTGATCCTGAATATCTACTCCTGTGTCCATTTTATTGTTTGTTTGTGCATATTTAGAAATGCGTATCCCCCTTTGTTGGGTTGGCGAGAACATGCCCTACTGAAAGATACATCTATACCACGAGTACGTTCATGATTTTACTATATATATTGGCGTTGTTTTCTTTTCGGCTTTCAGAACCGTATGACTACCCGTCTTGGTGCTTAATTCTAGTGTTTAGTGTTCATGCCACGGGGGCATCGATATTTATCTTTGAATGGATGAGTCCTAGTGGATTAAATAAAGGAAAATCACCTTTGAGAGGTAACTGCTTGAGGTAAATGTAGGGAAACAATGGTAATCAAAGATAATAACTTAGTAAAACAAAAAATATTGATAAACCAACTACATACTCTTTTACTATAATTGACTTAGCAACTTTAGAAACGCATCGTTGTATGTTTGGCTATACATGTAATTCAAAACGATCTCACGAAATCTATCAATAGCTTGCGATTTGTGTTCGTGCATGTTGTCTAATTCAGTGGTGGGACTTACATGTATTATTTGCTGCAATGTATTGATATATTGCGTGCATGTCCACGCCTGAAACGTGTACGCCTGAAAAACGTTTTATTGACTCAGATATTACTTCAGGCATGGTTTAGTAACCCAGGGATCGTGCGTTCAATCCCAGCCAGGACCGAATTTGGGTTAATTAACGAAATATTTCATAAAAGTATTTCCTACCTTACCAGTCCTTCGGATGAGACTTTAAACCGAGGTCTGCTCGCTAAAATGCTTCGTGCAATACAGCGAGGATAAATAAACGCTTATACACACATGGTTCTATGGAAAACAGTACATTAATAGCGTTTCATTAAACAAAAGTCTGCTATTATTTTTAATAAAACATTATACATGTATATTAGTAAACAGGACAGTACGGGGTCGGTCATTGCGTGATACGCTTGAACGATACGCTGTCCCAGATTGCGTGATTACTTCGAACGGTACTAGGTCCCGCATCGCATGATAAATTCGAACGGTGCAAACAATAACGTTCCGCTAATAAAATAGATTTACAAATGACTTTCACCATCAAATGAAGGGCATAAAAACTACATGTCTAGACTTGCGTACGCTTGGAAGATACCAATGCACAAGTCCTAATACCGAAATTAACGCTCAGCATTCATGCGATTGCTTTCTTCAGGAGCAGCATTTCAAACATTTTCACCAACACTGTTTGATCATTTAGATGGAATAAGTGGAAGTAAATCAGACATACTTCCTAAACACTATATAGGATACCGATGTTTGCGTCATCTTCGTTTTTTAAAATACTTTGAGAGGGCTGGCGTGGCGGATTTGTAACCGGAGGCCCCGGGTTCCTATTTATCCTTCCCCGCTCTCTGGGGCGGCTCTAAATAACCTATACTGTGTTGATGAGCCGTTAAACAACATTCAATTCAATTATAAAGGGCAATTTCGCCAGAGCACCTGGGAGTATGTTTAAAAGATAATAAAACTGCATTCAGAAGTCATGATCGGCTACAATGTCACGACTTTACGTTGTGACTCTGTCTACGAATCACGTTTCGATGTGGTGAATATAATAAGTATTTTTTACATTAGCAACACAATTGTACGTGATGTTCAAGATCACTCTCGTTTCAAAGGCACACGTCTGAGACTGCAGTAAACTTTCAGAAATATGTATGTATGACGTGTAATGTCGATTTTAACAATATTTCCATCACAACGGTGTTTACTTGTAGCAGTGAGTTAATGCTTAACTTTATAGTGCTGCAACATTGGAATACCACGCCATAGACACATGACAGGATACCCCACCCAGTCACATTATACTGACTGGTCGACCAGTCCCAGAAATACCCATTATATGCTGAATGTCAAGCAAGGGAGCTACCAGTACTTTTATGAAGTACTTGGTATGGTCCTGCCGGGTTTGAACCCACCTCCTCTCGCATGCGAGGCGGACACTCTATCATTAGACCGCCTGGAACAAATATAAGAATTATTTATCTTTTGCATTTATGTCTAAATAAATCGATTCCTGACAGCGACACTACTGACAGTGATTTAGGAGATGCGTTTCTAAAGTTGTTTAGTGTTTTTTCTGCTCCTTGTTCATAAACATTGTTGTATACAGTTATTATGTGTGCATGTAAACTATATCTATACTGTACTCCTATTTTCATTTTTCCCTATCTTTATCACTCTTACTTAAATGGTTATTACATTTTTTCTCTTATTTTCTCTTGACGTAATTTCAAGTTTATAGAATATATATTCATAATAAATTTACTTGTCTACTGATTAAATTCGAATTCATTCAAAGAAAAAATAAGAAGTTTACTTTTCGGTCACTCACGACAAGTATTAACAGTTATATTAATTAATCTACCGCTTCATGATGAGGAAATACATTTATATTAGATCAAAGTGAAAAGAAGAGTACCTTTTAACCGTTAATATAAAATATCTAAAATGCTTACATTGTTTGTTGTTTTCTTTTCTCTAGAGCACAAGTTTTCTCTATTCCGCTCATTTTGGTTGATATGGGCCATGTTGTTCGGTGCCTCCGTTACAACGGACAATCCACGTGGCATGTCAAGTCGGTTCCTTGCCAACGTATGGGCGTTGTTTGCCTTGGTTTTCCTAGCCAGTTATACTGCCAATCTGGCAGCATTCATGATCACTATTGATGAATACTACGACCTCAGTGGCATCCAGGATTGGAGGGTAAGTATGTGGTTTAGCTACATTTGAGTGTGTGCACTTGCAGAAAAATAGCATATATCATCCTTGAACCAAATTTACCAAACAAATCATTTCAAATTACAAAAAAGAAATCAAAACCCGTTTTCTAAAGTTATGGTGTTTACAAGCTGAAATGGGAGAGTTTAGCTTTATACATCAATGTTAATATGTACGTAGTTAGAAGTTACATTATATGTACGTAGTTAGAAGTTACATTATATGTACATAGTTGTAATAAGCATGTACAACTTTCTTCTCCGGGATGGAAGAAGTACGGTGGCATAGACGTGACATGTGAGAAAAATAATTTATCTCGTGGCCACGACTTATTATGTCGTCTTATTATGTCGTGGCCACGATTTATTATGTCGTGGCCATGACTTATTTATCTCGTGGCCACGACTTATTTATCCCGTGGCCACGACTTATTATCTCGTGGCCACGACTTATTATCTCGTGGCCACGACTTATTTATCTCGTGGCCACGACTTATTATCTCGTGGCCACGACATATTAGCCATTCAGAAGTGCTGAAAAAAATCGCTAGAAATCGCGACTTTTCACCCATATTGGGGTATGGGCTCCATCTCCCCCCTACCGGCGCCACCCCCACCCCCACCACCCCCATCCGGCCACGCCATTTTTTTTTTTTACATATTGCTGATTTGTTTTTGGTCCATTCATAGACTTATAGCTATGTTGCCTTCACCCACCCCGCCTAACCCATCCCGCCTAACCCACTCGAAACCCGATGTTTGTTTTTTTACATATTTCTGTGTTGTTTTGGTCTATTCACAGACTTAAAGCTACGTTTCCCCACTTACCCGCCCCCACACCCACCCTCCGCTTAACCCACTCGAAGCCCGATATTTTTTTATTATTTTTTTTACATATTTCTGTGTTGTTACGGTCCATTTCAAGATTTATAGCTATTTGCACCCCCACCCCGCCTAACCCAAGCGAAACCTGTTTTTATTCTTTCTTTTTTTACATATTTCTGTTGTTTTTTGGTCCATTCATAGACTTAAAGCTATGTTGTCCCCCTCCCAACCCCCCCCACCCCCCCCCCCCACCCCCACAATCCCCATGCCCAACCCACTCGAAACCCGATTATCTTTTACATATTCCTGTGTTGTTTTGGTCTATACATAGACTTTTAGCTATGTTTCCCCCTACCCTCTCCCCCACCAACCCCACCCCACACACCCCACTCCGCCGGGGGGAAACGTAACTTAAGTCTGTGAATAGACCAAAACAACACAGAAATATGTAAAAAAAAAAAAACATCGGGTTTCGAGTGGGGTAGGCGGGGTGGGTTAGGCGGGATGGGTGGGGGCGGGGGAGAGGGCGGAGGAGGGGGGCAGGCAACATAGCTATACGTTTATGAATTGACGTGGCCACGAGATAAATAAGTCGTGGCCACGAGATAATAAGTCGTGGCCACGAGATAAATAAGTCGTGGCCACGAGATAATAAGTCGTGGCCACGAGATAATAAGTCGTGGCCACGAGATAAATAAGTCGTGGCCACGAGATAATAAGTCGTGGCCACGAGATAATAAGTCGTGGCCACGACTTAATTATTTTTCTTACATGTCACGTCTATGCCACCGTAAAGAAGTCACTGAAAACGAAATCTAAACCTGACACTGTGACAGTTCTTTGTTACATCTAACTCAACTTTAGAATGGTCGCTTTAAAAAGAAAAAATATTAAGATGTCATATACTGTTTGAATACAAAACAGATTCTACATTTTAATTATTTACATACAGTTTGAAATATGAATAATACTAACTTTTCCAATTGTATAAAGTCGTTTTAAACATTGTTCGTGCTTTGCAACAGCGTTTCAATATTTCTATTCTTTTGACTTCTAGCTGTTGAACCCAACTGCAGTGACTCCTCACTTCCGGTTTGCTACAGTGCCAGGTGGCAGCACGGAAGATAATCTCAGAAAAAATTATCCCAGAATGCATCGTTACATGCAAAAATACAACAAAACCACTGTTGACGAGGGGGTATTGGCGTTAAAACGGGCGTATGTATTCATATACTAGTATCCAATAACACGAACATAACTGTTTTTATGTAACTACAGTTTGCAGAGTACTCACATGCAGAATCGTATGAACCAATCAGATTTATTCCGTAGTAGTCTCGTGCAATATCTTTGAATTGAATTAATATGATTTCAAAAAATGCTGTCTTATGTGGGGCTAGATTACTGAACCTTCAGGTCAGTAGATACATAGTAGTCGACACCCTAACAAATTGCATCAAAGACAAAGGCGCAGTTGGTTTGTTGCATCGGAAATTCGTATTAAACTGTATATAATAACTGTAACGATCTGCAATATAATTGTTCTCTGCTATTCTTTGAAAACATTTCAAATCATAATCAAGATTCCCAGGTTATCGTTCTACTGGCTATATTACAATATTAAAATAAAAGGATGAAAGTTTATTATTTGTTTATTTAACAGCGAAAAAAATACATTGCTAAATAATATTACTTGTACAAAACAATTAAAGAATTCTTCTTCATATGCTTAATTATTTTTTATTAGAATTAATTTCAATGTGATACAAACAGATAAGATGTTGTGGACAGATATTATAAAAATAATGACTTTGACCTTTAATCTTGAGCTTGACCTGATATATTGGCAAATGCGACCATGATGAAACTAGTGTAAACACGCTCTCTGTTTAATTTACATACGCATTGTAAGTTTCTAATCGTCTCAAGAAGATTAGGTGTTGTATTTTTATCAGTAATGGTATAATAACTATTCGAACAGACATACACCATTTACTTAATCAAAGACAATAACTACGTAACGCATGCTGCGAATTTGGTCATTATGAACTTGTGCAAGATCCTATGAAAGAAACTTGTGTAATTCAAATTTGCTGAATATCAGAAGCCATTCACTACAATTATCGTAAAATCTAAAAAGCTGATGTTTCCTCTGACACAATCAATGAGAATATCTGTGTCGTTTACATATGTTTTTTGCTAATTATCAAAGCATTCCGAGGTCGTACTAAACAAACATTTTATTCAAAATTGTAACAGCCGTTTACTGAGTTTATCTTGCTATCCGAAATTCCCTTATTTTGACATACTAATCAAAGACAAGGCATACGTCAATATTTTTTGATCAAAATTGTCTTAGAACTTTTTAAAACAACCCTTCAAATATAATTTAGTGAATTCAGAAGCCGTTTAAACAAACTAAAATGTCCTACATTTGATACAATCCGTAACATATTATACATAATTCATTCAATACCTTATTGAAACAAACCTTCTTTATGTGAGGAAGCTATCCAGCTGGCTTGCGGAACGTCGGTGGTTCTACCCAGGTGCCCGCCCGTGCACGTAAATTTTCCGGAGGGGCACCTGGGGTCTTCCTCCACCCGTGGAAGCTGAAAAGTCGCCATATGAGCTGTTGGTGCGACTATAAATCCAATTCAATTCAATTCAATGAAACAAACCTTCAAACATAATTTGGTGAAATTCAGGAGCCGTAAAAAAGGTGCTAGGGTGTTCATATAAATAACGGCCAAAATAACTCCATTGTTTCATAACAAATATAACTGATTTTGTAACTTGTTCAAGCTTTTTTTAATTTAACAGTTTTTATCAAGTTAAGCAAAGAGTTGACGTTAGGCAGTGTTAACAAGGCAGAATATAGAATTTTCATTAAAACAAAGGTCAATTACCTTTTTGTTTATTATCCGAAATTGGTGACTTTCGAGCTTTTTTAAGTAAAAACCCTAACAAAGTTTGGTAGAGATCATTTGCAAAAGGAAGGTGCTAGAAAGTTAAAACAAAAAGTTGACTGACGATGGATGGAGGGGCGGACGGACAAGCGACGACAGCCAACATTTCATGATATAAACCATTACAGCTAAAAACAAATTCACAGTTTTCTCCATTCGTTTCACAATGTACCTGTAGATTATAATATGGTAATGATCTTTTCACAGAGAATGTACAATAATAGGGAACTAGAATCCACACCACATACGTCATGCTAAGATACAATGCCTAAAAATAGAATACAGTGTAATTTCTTTTTATCATCATTTAGCACATCAGTTACTCAAGCAATGTTTGTAATAATAATCTCAACTTTATTAAAGTGAAATCCATGCGTTTATATACGACGCCACTGTCCTGGAATACCGGACGGGCCGGGACCCGAAATGTGACCTTATCACCGTTGGAAAATGGTACGCCATGACCGGATATGGCGTGGGGTTTCCTAAAGGGTCTCCTTATATCGAGGAGGTTAACGAAATAATATTGGATCTTCAAAACAACGGTAACTTAACATGCTCACTGTTTGTTTATGTTCCTGAATATATTATTAAATACACAACTCCAGTTTAACATAATTACCTTTAGTTTGATTTTATGACATCATTACGTGGTACCGCCTTAATTACATTAAGCGATGGGAAAGCTTATATCAGCAGGATTTTATAGTGGATATTTCCACAATAAAATTTAAGAAAAAAAAATACTAAAAATAACTGCGACAGCCCGTTTGAAATTACCTAATAAATGTTTGAATTTTACAATTTTTAAGCCAATATTAAGGTTGTATTTCATACCCCAGCCAATCCCATTTTTTCGCTTCTAGGAGAAGGGGTTGGATGGGGTATGAAAACTAATACTCGGACCACGTAAGGTAGAGTGGCTCTGAAGGTATGCAGGACCTTACATGGGTGACTGATTAATATTGGATTTGGGTAAAAGTCTAGAAAGCTGTAACGACTGGCATATCAATTGTATCCAACTCGTTTAATAAATTCCAATAAATAGGCACTAATGTAATATTCCATTTATTACATAATTCTAAAGATGTTACATACCGTACGTTTAATAATGTAGCCGTCCATATGGATTTGGACCACCATTATTTTCACATAGACCGTAATGTTAGCTCTACACAGAATAACACTTACCCTTATGCTCCGTGACACTTCAAATATCCATTAAAATGTATATACGTGACGACAAAACACAAAAATAGCAAAACAACAATGACCACAACTGCTCTATGCACCAGCATTTGACTCAAAATGAAAGCAGATGACCTTTTTTGACAACAACAGCCGAACCACACCTCATTTTGTTTAAAATCTTACCTCATACAAAGTAGTACCACTCAGCACTCTGATGACTGATTCCTTTGCTTTTTGCACCCATATCTTCGGAAATCTATCCTCAAAACAAAAACAGTAAATATACGTACCTCTTTTATCTACTAAATCAATTACACAGTCCCAAATAACACCACTGATGGTACTACTTTCGAGTACGACCATTTTCAACTTTTGACCTCTCTGGTTACCGGTCCAAGTCCTATATGCCCTAGATTTGGTTTTAAAACAATTTATAATTACATGTGAGTATCAACTTACATGTCAACTTGAAAAATCCAGAGTACCATCGCCATTCATCGAAGACTGGGGAAGATATTGGTGTTCAAGTCTAGGCACCTTCACTGCGACAACCTGTATGAACAAACTACCCGCAGTGGTGACAAGGGGTATACTGAAAATATCATAAAAAAATAATAAGTAATAATTTGGAGCCAAACTGATTTCTTTAGTAAGTAATAGTATTGGTGCTAAACATAAATACACATTTACACACTGCGATATGAAATTTCTAACGGAACAGCATGTTATTTGTAGACGCAGGCCCTCGTGGGTTTATTTTATATCATTTTTGAAATTTCAATTATTATATTTTGAAAAATAAAAATCTAAAACTGTCAAAAATTAGCCTGTTGGAATCCGACAAGTATATATTAGACACAAATGACACAACATATTCAAAATCACCAATGCTTTATTTCCTATAGACATTCGACTTTTCGTGAAAAAGTCCACTTTTGGGTCATTTTGACCAAATCCGAGAAGATTCCAAAATTTTCAAAGTCTAATAATATGTGTCTGCAGATTCACATATTCATTAAACTTTGCAGAAAGGTTTCACACATATCATATATTCAGAAAAAAATTATAACTGCCTTCTCACTATGGAATAAGAGAACCTATAGCCATTACAGCTATCTCGGGATGTAATTTGTTCATGTTTTTGACCAAGTTTCTCAATTAATATAGTTTCCTTTGCACTATATAGAATTATATCAAAAGAATAAAGTAATTTCTAACATGTCCTATAGAGCAACAGACTTTAACTGATCCAATAATTTCTCAAATCTTTCACTATTGGCTTTATAAAAACATTTAACTTGAATCCCTATGTGACTAGAAAAATGGTAGTTTTTCCGAGGCTCAACCAATGTGAGCCCAACAAGGTTTATTTGGTTTATACATCAGTGTATACCCAAATATGCAATTTACTTATAATTTAAATACAACAGCACACCTATCTGGATCATTTTAACCATAACACTCAAAGCTTGCATTTTTAAAGAAAAGAGAAATTATCAGGACACTGACATTGAATAATGTGTTTACATGGCTCATCCAGAGCAATCTGATTGCCGTTAAATTATTTGCTTATAAAATTATAATGATTATTTGTTGTCGACCATTCTGGATAATACCGGGTGTGGATTTACCTCTTAAGGTCTGAAATCAGAGGAAAAAGACCCGATGCAGGATAATAAATACCGTCATTTAATTTTTCTTGCCGGGGAGGTGGGTGGGTGGGTGGGTGGGTGGGTGGGTGGGGGAGGGTTCGAGTAAGCAAACATTTTTGATAAATACAATATGTCTGGTTGGTCAAGTAAATAAATACAGGTAGATAAAGATGTATCCATTGCTTGTATGAGATATGAGGAGTGAGTTCTTGGTGATACTGTTTAGGTAGGAGTTCTCAAGTATATAGTTTGAATCTCATCACATACAAAAATCTCCAAATCCCAGACCGATGATCAACCTAGACACCTTACAGACGGATGCCTTTTACATACTTGTACACACACTCACACACACACACCCACACTCACCACAGGGGCACAATACATCTAATTTTATTACTTACTGCGTATGATAGTGTACCAATATCCAAAAACTCTCAGAAGAGCCAATTACGGTAGGCACGAGTAGTGGATCCTTTTTTCAAGACAGTCGTACAGTCATGTTTGGCAGATTTCTGAAAAAAAATGCATAAAATGATTTAAATAAGTTATATAATGTCAATAACTGATGATAATAATATGATAATAAAAACAGAAACTCCAATTGTTATAATTATATACAAAACACAACTTTTTAGTATGCAAACATGTTGTGACTGTCCATACATGTATGCAGATAAATGTGTGACGATCCGAGATGACCAACAGAACCAACCATATGCATTTATGCGATAGCGCAAACCAACAGAAATCCATGTATTTAGATTGTATAGATCTTGGTTAACAAAACACTCAAAATTACCTAATATGTGTAACAAACGAAAGAATAAGCAATGACATTGATCTGAAAAAAATGCCTATTTGCAGAAAATGCTTCATGACTCGGACCGATGCAAAACAGCTTTCCAAGCCTCAGAAAACATACAATTGTCACATATCATGCATATGTGCATTTATTTCATAAAGATATACAATGCTAATGATGAAATATACATTTGTGAACACAAATACCAACTCATACCTGCATGACAGGAACACTATCCTATCAGTATGCCTAAAATACCAACAAATCCACAAAATCAGCTAAATTCTAGCTTGTCTGTTTAAAGACCGGATGTAAATAAGATGCTCGAACCATATATTTACATAAACGAATACTTGCATGTATCATCAGACTCCTCGTCATTATTTTTAAGTACCCAAACTGAATGTAAATCCGTTGAAAACAGTAAAAACACATTCAACATCATCCAATTCTTGTTTCGCATAAAGGATTTGGACCACCATTATTTTCACATAGACCGTAATGTTAGCTCTACACAGAATAACACTTACCCTTATGCTCCGTGACACTTCAAATATCCATTAAAATGTATATACGTGACGACAAAACACAAAAATAGCAAAACAACAATGACCACAACTGCTCTATGCACCAGCATTTGACTCAAAATGAAAGCAGATGACCTTTTTTGACAACAACAGCCGAACCACACCTCATTTTGTTTAAAATCTTACCTCATACAAAGTAGTACCACTCAGCACTCTGATGACTGATTCCTTTGCTTTTTGCACCCATATCTTCGGAAATCTATCCTCAAAACAAAAACAGTAAATATACGTACCTCTTTTATCTACTAAATCAATTACACAGTCCCAAATAACACCACTGATGGTACTACTTTCGAGTACGACCATTTTCAACTTTTGACCTCTCTGGTTACCGGTCCAAGTCCTATATGCCCTAGATTTGGTTTTAAAACAATTTATAATTACATGTGAGTATCAACTTACATGTCAACTTGAAAAATCCAGAGTACCATCGCCATTCATCGAAGACTGGGGAAGATATTGGTGTTCAAGTCTAGGCACCTTCACTGCGACAACCTGTATGAACAAACTACCCGCAGTGGTGACAAGGGGTATACTGAAAATATCATAAAAAAATAATAAGTAATAATTTGGAGCCAAACTGATTTCTTTAGTAAGTAATAGTATTGGTGCTAAACATAAATACACATTTACACACTGCGATATGAAATTTCTAACGGAACAGCATGTTATTTGTAGACGCAGGCCCTCGTGGGTTTATTTTATATCATTTTTGAAATTTCAATTATTATATTTTGAAAAATAAAAATCTAAAACTGTCAAAAATTAGCCTGTTGGAATCCGACAAGTATATATTAGACACAAATGACACAACATATTCAAAATCACCAATGCTTTATTTCCTATAGACATTCGACTTTTCGTGAAAAAGTCCACTTTTGGGTCATTTTGACCAAATCCGAGAAGATTCCAAAATTTTCAAAGTCTAATAATATGTGTCTGCAGATTCACATATTCATTAAACTTTGCAGAAAGGTTTCACACATATCATATATTCAGAAAAAAATTATAACTGCCTTCTCACTATGGAATAAGAGAACCTATAGCCATTACAGCTATCTCGGGATGTAATTTGTTCATGTTTTTGACCAAGTTTCTCAATTAATATAGTTTCCTTTGCACTATATAGAATTATATCAAAAGAATAAAGTAATTTCTAACATGTCCTATAGAGCAACAGACTTTAACTGATCCAATAATTTCTCAAATCTTTCACTATTGGCTTTATAAAAACATTTAACTTGAATCCCTATGTGACTAGAAAAATGGTAGTTTTTCCGAGGCTCAACCAATGTGAGCCCAACAAGGTTTATTTGGTTTATACATCAGTGTATACCCAAATATGCAATTTACTTATAATTTAAATACAACAGCACACCTATCTGGATCATTTTAACCATAACACTCAAAGCTTGCATTTTTAAAGAAAAGAGAAATTATCAGGACACTGACATTGAATAATGTGTTTACATGGCTCATCCAGAGCAATCTGATTGCCGTTAAATTATTTGCTTATAAAATTATAATGATTATTTGTTGTCGACCATTCTGGATAATACCGGGTGTGGATTTACCTCTTAAGGTCTGAAATCAGAGGAAAAAGACCCGATGCAGGATAATAAATACCGTCATTTAATTTTTCTTGCCGGGGAGGTGGGTGGGTGGGTGGGTGGGTGGGTGGGTGGGGGAGGGTTCGAGTAAGCAAACATTTTTGATAAATACAATATGTCTGGTTGGTCAAGTAAATAAATACAGGTAGATAAAGATGTATCCATTGCTTGTATGAGATATGAGGAGTGAGTTCTTGGTGATACTGTTTAGGTAGGAGTTCTCAAGTATATAGTTTGAATCTCATCACATAAAAAAATTTCCAAATCCCAGACCGATGATCAACCTAGACACCTTACAGACGGATGCCTTTTACATACTTGTACACACACTCACACACACACACCCACACTCACCACAGGGGCACAATACATCTAATTTTATTACTTACTGCGTATGATAGTGTACCAATATCCAAAAACTCTCAGAAGAGCCAATTACGGTAGGCACGAGTAGTGGATCCTTTTTTCAAGACAGTCGTACAGTCATGTTTGGCAGATTTCTGAAAAAAAATGCATAAAATGATTTAAATAAGTTATATAATGTCAATAACTGATGATAATAATATGATAATAAAAACAGAAACTCCAATTGTTATAATTATATACAAAACACAACTTTTTAGTATGCAAACATGTTGTGACTGTCCATACATGTATGCAGATAAATGTGTGACGATCCGAGATGACCAACAGAACCAACCATATGCATTTATGCGATAGCGCAAACCAACAGAAATCCATGTATTTAGATTGTATAGATCTTGGTTAACAAAACACTCAAAATTACCTAATATGTGTAACAAACGAAAGAATAAGCAATGACATTGATCTGAAAAAAATGCCTATTTGCAGAAAATGCTTCATGACTCGGACCGATGCAAAACAGCTTTCCAAGCCTCAGAAAACATACAATTGTCACATATCATGCATATGTGCATTTATTTCATAAAGATATACAATGCTAATGATGAAATATACATTTGTGAACACAAATACCAACTCATACCTGCATGACAGGAACACTATCCTATCAGTATGCCTAAAATACCAACAAATCCACAAAATCAGCTAAATTCTAGCTTGTCTGTTTAAAGACCGGATGTAAATAAGATGCTCGAACCATATATTTACATAAACGAATACTTGCATGTATCATCAGACTCCTCGTCATTATTTTTAAGTACCCAAACTGAATGTAAATCCGTTGAAAACAGTAAAAACACATTCAACATCATCCAATTCTTGTTTCGCATAAAGGATTTGGACCACCATTATTTTCACATAGACCGTAATGTTAGCTCTACACAGAATAACACTTACCCTTATGCTCCGTGACACTTCAAATATCCATTAAAATGTATATACGTGACGACAAAACACAAAAATAGCAAAACAACAATGACCACAACTGCTCTATGCACCAGCATTTGACTCAAAATGAAAGCAGATGACCTTTTTTGACAACAACAGCCGAACCACACCTCATTTTGTTTAAAATCTTACCTCATACAAAGTAGTACCACTCAGCACTCTGATGACTGATTCCTTTGCTTTTTGCACCCATATCTTCGGAAATCTATCCTCAAAACAAAAACAGTAAATATACGTACCTCTTTTATCTACTAAATCAATTACACAGTCCCAAATAACACCACTGATGGTACTACTTTCGAGTACGACCATTTTCAACTTTTGACCTCTCTGGTTACCGGTCCAAGTCCTATATGCCCTAGATTTGGTTTTAAAACAATTTATAATTACATGTGAGTATCAACTTACATGTCAACTTGAAAAATCCAGAGTACCATCGCCATTCATCGAAGACTGGGGAAGATATTGGTGTTCAAGTCTAGGCACCTTCACTGCGACAACCTGTATGAACAAACTACCCGCAGTGGTGACAAGGGGTATACTGAAAATATCATAAAAAAATAATAAGTAATAATTTGGAGCCAAACTGATTTCTTTAGTAAGTAATAGTATTGGTGCTAAACATAAATACACATTTACACACTGCGATATGAAATTTCTAACGGAACAGCATGTTATTTGTAGACGCAGGCCCTCGTGGGTTTATTTTATATCATTTTTGAAATTTCAATTATTATATTTTGAAAAATAAAAATCTAAAACTGTCAAAAATTAGCCTGTTGGAATCCGACAAGTATATATTAGACACAAATGACACAACATATTCAAAATCACCAATGCTTTATTTCCTATAGACATTCGACTTTTCGTGAAAAAGTCCACTTTTGGGTCATTTTGACCAAATCCGAGAAGATTCCAAAATTTTCAAAGTCTAATAATATGTGTCTGCAGATTCACATATTCATTAAACTTTGCAGAAAGGTTTCACACATATCATATATTCAGAAAAAAATTATAACTGCCTTCTCACTATGGAATAAGAGAACCTATAGCCATTACAGCTATCTCGGGATGTAATTTGTTCATGTTTTTGACCAAGTTTCTCAATTAATATAGTTTCCTTTGCACTATATAGAATTATATCAAAAGAATAAAGTAATTTCTAACATGTCCTATAGAGCAACAGACTTTAACTGATCCAATAATTTCTCAAATCTTTCACTATTGGCTTTATAAAAACATTTAACTTGAATCCCTATGTGACTAGAAAAATGGTAGTTTTTCCG
>JAWPHD010022869.1:0-23788 GCA_037043455.1 Cyrtodaria siliqua | reverse complement strand
TGAGTTGTCTTTCTTTAAGTAAACACACTTGACTAATTGCAATTATCTATTTAATGATATTTTATACAGTTCGCGGGATGATGGCCTCAAACCTCATTGGACCTTTGACGCGCTAACATTGTTCTTCTACTTAAGGACTTAAGTAGTAGACTTATTGATAAGCCATCTTAAAAAAAAAATGGATGGCGTATGGTCAAGTGAAATGTTCAAATAAATGATTGAAATTACTCATACCTAAAATATGCGTTTCGTTGAAAATTTCACTTGACCATGCCCCATCCATTCATTTGGTATCTTGTTTTTAAAGATGGCTGGCCAATAGTTTTTAAGCGAGCTAAGTGTCGTTTTAACTAGTATATTATCAAACTGGCGTAAATTACTGCTTTACGAAATAGTTGAGATGGACAAAATGAGATCCTGTTCGAAAATGTGTAAAAGATACTATAATTGTAGAATGTTTATGATTAAGTCCATCTTACGTTATTCAATATTAGCATAATTCCTGGTTCATTTGCACTGAAAAGGCAATTGTATTTCTCAATTGAAAAATAATGATGGTTTTGATAATGTTATGTCATGTGAAAATCGTTCACTTTTTATAAATCGTTCTCCTTCTATCTAATTGATTTAAAATTCGAATGTAAATCTGAAACAAACCTTTTACTTAAACAAGCGTCCGAAACTATATTTTACAACAAAAAGGTATTTTCAATCAAAATGTCAATAAAAAGGCAAGCATAATACATCAATTGTTTCATGAGTGGCCTTGGTGTAATTTATCTTCAAAATGTTTAACCACAACTTAACTAATAGTTTTGGGCACACTCTATTTAATTCATTATTCTTTCGTTACGTATCATTCTTGTTGTAACATAAACCTGACGAGAATTTAATTTAAATTAAATAATCCGTGAGACAGTCAAGTCTTATGTTTAACAAAATACAAGAAGAGATAGGAAACAAACAAAACATATGTGCAAACCATATCTATTGTTATATAGTTTTCTTTTACAATCATCATTTTGTTCATATTTTACTATGATACTTAATGCAAGTTAGACTGCAATTAAACCATTAATAAAACAAACAATAATAAAACAAAACAATAATAAAACAAAAACACGAAACAGCATTGTTATACCCCACTACCGAAAGGTGAGGCATATAGCATTAGTCATGTCCGACCCTCCATCCGAGTGTCTATCACGAAAATATTTGTGTTTATCTCCTTTCACAGTTTCCAACGGTTTACATGCTATGAGGCAAGATGTGCATATCGATTCGGCGTCAGCGAAAACCTTGTATTTACGAAGTTACGGCGCTTTCCAATCATTTTTAGTTAAAATACCTTGTGTGTCTGTCTCCTCCCACAGTTTTCAAACGATTGTTTCGAAACTTGACAAGTTACTTACCTATGATATTAAGATGTGCATATCGATTTGACGTCAAAATCGACTTCGTCTGCAGTCTTGTCTTGTCGTGCCCTCAATGGTTTATTCTCTTGTTGCTCTGGCTTCTGCCAAGTCAATGAGTACCTTCTTTGTTGCTCTCTATGCTATTGTTTTTTGTATTTATATATACACGAGCATCTTTTAATTACATTAATTAATGCCTATTAATGCTGCCTTGTTGGTTAGAGACTAGTTCATGGCGGGGAGTTCTTTACTTACACTGTCCCGTTTTATTGGGTTGACGGTATGGTAAGTGTGAGGTTTGATGCACCCTAGAACCTGTTTTAAACCCCACAGCGGCCTTTTTTGCCAGTGACCGTTCCAACATTTCCAAGGCGGTATCCCTATTGTCAACCCTTTTGTGTTTGTGATTTCTTATTAGGCCTTTATTCATCTTTAAACTTGTTCTTTGTTTCTGTGTGTGTTTGTGGTTGACTGTCATCCTTGAATGTTGCTTTTTCAGTTCGATTTTTATATCTATATTTGTATTAACGAAGTCAAATTATACGTCAATTTTCGTCACATTTTACGATACTAATAGTATTATCTATTTCCTCCTATAGGTTTTAACCGATTGTTTCTTAAGTCTACAGGATGCTTACCTATGATGTCAAGATGTGCATATTGATTTGGCGTCAAAATCGACTGTATATTCCTGAGTTAAGGCCCTTTTTCTGTCAAATGTTTTTTTTTTGCTGATTGTTTTCAGTGGGAACATCCGTTTCCCATGGATATACGTATTAAGCATCCATGGAAATTGTAAGAAACAAAACAAAAACAACGATACAAATTGACAGACTAAATTTAAAACTAATCCTCACAAATATAAATATGACGGCGATTTTTCATTCTCTTCGACTAGGTTTTAAAATATATACTGAATGGTGGACGTTTGGTTTTTAATATTACAACATACGAGTTAATATTTCAGATACGAGTTGTGTGTGTAGCTAATGCATTGGTTGTGTGTATATGCATGCAGAATTCGACGCTATAGCGAATTAATTCTTAAATTCTTCCATATAAGAAGCGGTTTAGGACGAGGTTCCCACTTTCATCCATATACGAGTATTTATTTTAAAGTTCTCCGGCCATGTTTTGTTTCATGAACATGTTTATGTCTATTTAAATCGAAATCAATACACAACAATAGATATTTACAATTCACACATTGCAATATCTGTGAAAAGCGAGAATACGATTTTATTTGATGACGTAGGAAACTTTGAACAGGTAAATTAATCCACAGGTAAATGTTTTTATCAATTATCTGGCAACAGTTGTGCAGCTATACAATTCAGATTTACCTCATTTTCCCGTGCAGTCACGCAGTGGAAAAGGTAGTATCTACGTCATGCAAATAATACTTATTTTTTACATACAACTAAGTAGCGGATTTAAATATACGTTTCTCTCCGGGACTATCAAGAAATGTGTATACGATGTTTAACTGTTAAATTTGTTAATTGATAATACTACAAAAAGGGGTGGCCCTTCATCTTTAAAGCAACTAAACAACTGTTTAATACCCTATCGTTAAAACATTATCATATGTCTTACATGTAATGCAAATGATTAACTATAAATGTTACACAAGTTGTTTTTTTGGTATGTAAATACCCATCTTCATAACACCTATCGAAATATTTTGTTTTATTTACAGACGTTTGCTGTTAAACCAGCCTCGACTAGCCAGGATCTCTTGAATTCTCCAGTATTTAAAAGTCAAATAAAATCTGCAAATAATATATTCAGCTATAATTCTGATAATATAGGTAAGTACATGCATGCATGATTAATATTATTTAGTGATTAATTCATAACATACATGAATATGTAAATAAGTTTTGATTAAGACATCGAAATGTACCTTATTAAACATCAAAGTACTGCGTACTGAATGGCGAAAACATTAGTAAGCAAATGATTTTGAGCTGTTCCTGTAGTTAAGATTACATATTGTATGAATTTGTAGGACTGTTATTGGCAAAGTGATTCTTGTTATATGTTATATATCTGTCAAGCGTCCTTATCCAATGAGCAAGAGGCCGCTGAAACCTCACCTGAAGTTCATGATTAAGGGTTGTAGGAAATGGCAACGCCAAATTAACATAAACTCAATTAATGGAACAGTTCTTCAATTATTTGAAGAGATGATTAATTCAATCGAATAGAGGTTCAATTCAATTGAAGAGAGGTTCAATTGAATTGAAGAGATGTTTTATTGAAGAGGTACAATTCAGCATAATTAAACCTCTCTTCAATTCAATTAGACTTCTCTTCAATTTAATTATGCCCCTCTTCCAATGAATGGAACCTCTCTTCAGTTGAATTAGACCCATCTTCAAATAATTGAAGAGAGGTTCAAATAATTGAATTTATGTTAATTTGGCGTTCCATACAAGCAAGTGAGCTACTGGTTCCTTTTTCTTTTATAATGTCCTAGGTGCGGCCCTGTCAAGGATCGTACCCACGACCTTTCGCATGGGAAGCTTACGCTCAATCACTAAGCAACGAGGTATAAAAAGCAATTTTACTTTCGTTTTGCCATCGTTTTACCATGGAGACAACTTAAGAGATAACCATAATAAGATTTTCAATCTTGGACGGTATGTGAGCTACCGCGTTGCCGTAAAACAAAATTTCAGACCGTAAAACCAACCACATAGCGTCGCAGATCGAAAATCTTAGCATGCTTATCTCGATTCTAATGCGTTTCCATTCAAATGCTACAAACATAAAATAAAATCATACATACAAACTTGTTTTTCTATGAAAATGCATGGATGCCAGCATTTTGTATCAACGTTATGTGATTTCACATATTTTTCAGACGGTAAATCTATACTCAGCAAAAATAAAAATTATCCACTGTGTTTTCCTGAAAAAACTGAGACTGTAAGAAAGAATTAACAATTGTAGCATGATTTTCTTGTAATAACATCTTTTGTTTGATGTTCAATAATCAAAAAAAAAATCACAGTTTAAAAACATATGTGTGAAAACGAAATTAACAAAACTTAACAAATAAAGAGAAGAGGGATAGAGAGAACAAGAAATTGTATTGTAGTATATGTATATATAAATACAAGGCTGGATGCTAATTACACACTCGTTTTCTTCGGAATCTTTTTTTTTACCTCTTTAATAGTCCGTCCGTAGACTGGATCAGGTATACATTTTGCTTCGTTTCTGCAACATTGGTATACCAAAATATGCTCTACTGACTTGGAAATTCATCAGCAATTACAGTTATGGAGTGCATTGAAATTAATTTAAATTTCCGTTGTTCTCGTAGTTTGTTTACATTTACAGGTCAAGGTAACATTTTATAAATTAAATACAAAAATATTGATATGAAAGTGTTGTAAGATATTTTTTTAACATTCAGCTTTATGAAGAATTATAGTTCATGTACATAACTCTTTTCGTAAAGGTGAGGAAGCTATCCAGCTGGCTTGCGGAACGTCGGTGGTTCTACCCAGGTGTCCGCCCGTGCACGAAAATTGCTCGGAGGGGCACCTGGGGTCTTCCTCCACCAGTGGAAGCTGGAAAGTCGCCATATGACCTTAGCTGTTGGTGCGACTATAAAATCCAATTCAATTCAATCAATCGTAAAGGTATAGCTGTATTCACTAGCGGATACAGGGGGGGGGGGCCAACCCCCCCCCCTCCCACCCCCTAAAAATTTCGGATCATACATGTATGTCCATGTTACTGTAGATATAATATCAAACAATTTCGATGCACGCCCTCAGTATTCAAAAATTTCTCGCTCGCTTCGCTCGCTCTACGCATAATGACTAATGAGTGGTTTAATTAACACATTGTTAATTCCTTTAATTTGAAAACGGACTTTTTTTATTCATACCTGTCCATGTTACTGTAGATAAAATATCAAACAATTTCGATGCACGCCCTCAGTATTAAAAAATTTCTCACTCGCTTCGCTCGCTCTACGCATAATGACTAATGAGTGGTTTAATTAACACATTGTTAAATCCTTTTATTTGAAAACGGACTTTTTTATTCATACATGTATGTTCATGTTACTGTAGATAAAATATCAAACAATTTCGATGCACGCCCTCAGTATAAAATAATGTCTCGCTCGCTTCGCTCGCTCTACGTATAATGACTAATGAGTGGTTTAATTAACACATTGTTAAATCCTTTTATTTGAAAACGGACTTTTTTTTATTCATACATGTATGTCCATGTTACTGTAGATAAAATATCAAACAATTTCGATGCACGCCCTCAGTATAATTTTTTTTTTGCTCGCTCGACGCATAATGGCTAATGAGTGGTTTAATTAACACATTGTTAAATCCTTTTATTTGAAAACGGACTTTTTTATTCATACATGTATGTCCATGTTACTGTAGATAAAATATCAAACAATTTCGATGCACGCCCTCAGTATAACAATTTTTTTTCGCTCGCTTCGCTCGCTCGACGCATAATGACTAATGAGTGGTTTAATTAACACATTGTTAAATCCTTTTATTTGAAAACGGACTTTTTTATTCATACATGTATGTTCATGTTACTGTAGATAAAATATCAAACAATTTCGATGCACGCCCTCAGTATAAAATAATTTCTCGCTCGCTTCGCTCGCTCTACGTATAATGACTAATGAGTGGTTTAATTAACACATTGTTAAATCCTTTTATTTGAAAACGGACTTTTTTTTATTCATACATGTATGTCCATGTTACCGTAGATAAAATATCAAACAATTTCGATGCACGCCCTCAGTATAATTTTTTTTTGCTCGCTCGACGCATAATGGCTAATGAGTGATTTAATTAACACATTGTTAAATCCTTTTATTTGAAAACGGACTTTTTTATTCATACATGTATGTCCATGTTACTGTAGATAAAATATCAAAC
The DNA here is from genome assembly GCA_037043455.1 of Cyrtodaria siliqua. Taxonomy (NCBI): domain Eukaryota; kingdom Metazoa; phylum Mollusca; class Bivalvia; order Adapedonta; family Hiatellidae; genus Cyrtodaria; species Cyrtodaria siliqua. The sequence continues at coordinate 17,436 of JAWPHD010022869.1, read as the reverse complement.
AATTTCGATGCACGCCCTCAGTATAACAATTTTTTTTCGCTCGCTTCGCTCGCTCGACGCATAATGACTAATGAGTGGTTTAATTAACACATTGATAATTCCTTTTATTTGAAAACGGACTTTTTTACCCTATCAATGCACTACCGCAACCGTTTTATGAGGCTAGAAACGGACCCGAAAATTTACCAAAATCTTACGCCCCCCCTAAGCTGAAATCCTGGATCCGCCCCTGGTATTTATATCATGCGTATTTAATATAAACGAAGCAGGTCCAATATGCACTCCGTAACTGGCGCGTGTGTCGCGTGACGGATTCGTAACTATTGTCTTTTTATGTGCAGACCTTCTTCTTGTCTGGGATTTTTTGTAATTGTTGATGGATTGTACCACAGCAATTTATCCAAGTACGCGCGTGCAAGAAGTTTTAGGGCGTTGCAGTTTTCTCATGAACAGACTCAATAAAACCGAGTCTGCTGCTTTATTCTCTTAATTGTGTTTGTTGCTCCCAAAGGATCACCTTTATCAGTATTTTGTATCTGTAATATTTATAGCATAATTTTTCGAGTATATGCTATTTATACTGCTTCTCGAGTGCCGTAGGCCCGAGAGTGCAGTATAAATCACATATGAGAAAATATGCTATACATGTTTTGGACCAGAGCCATTAATCCAAGTACGCGCGTGCAAGAAGTTTTAGGGCGTTGCAGTTTTCAGTAAACGTAACAGATCGACCCAATCAAGAAATAGCATTATCACGCGGCATGAGCGTGACCCATGTTTTAATTATTGCAGTCAATCGCCTTTGTAATATTTTATTTGGCATATGCTATGTCAAAGAGTTCTGTTTTTGTAGGTTTAGTCGTTTTGATTGACAGGTTGTGTGTAGAGATTACAACTGCGCGCGCGAAAATGAGTATAATTGCCGAATCTGTCATTATAGCACGGCTGAAATATACCGGCATTTATAGCACGGTTTAGCTCAGACCTTCAGGTTTATGAAAAATATATCATAAGCATGAACAAAGGAAAACCATTAGAGCTATGGTACAATATTGGCAAATGCAATGTCAAGGGGTGCTGTTTTGGTAATGGTTTAGTCGTTTTGATTGACAGGTTGTGTGTAAACATTACAACTGCGCGCGCGTACAATTCATTTATAGCACGGCTGAAATATACCGGCATTTATAGCACGGTTTAGGCTCAGACCTTTAATGGATCACGATTAATAAAAATTATATCAAAATCAAGAACAAAGGAAAACCATTAGAGCTATGGTACAAAAAGAACAAAGGAAAACCATTAGAAATATTGTACTCTAATGGTTTTCCTTGGTTTGTACCATATCTCTAATGGTTTTCCTTTGTTCTTTTTGTACCATAGCTCTAATGGTTTTCCTTTGTTATTGCTTATGATATTATTTTTATTAATCGTGATCCGCTGACTTTGTTTGGGGTAATTTTATTGCACAACATTGCGTGTAACGTCACGTAGTTTTTGACGCCGTCGTGACGCAGGGGGTGATTCCCATAACAAACTGAAACTGACCAATCAGCGGACGGTGGTGATTTGTTTCTGTCCACACCTCGTTTTGAAATTTTAAAGAAGCTTTACTCCAGACCATCGTATGGACTTCTTTGAGAGAAGTCTCGCGAGAGATCTGGATGATCGAGACTAGAAAATCGTTCGAGAAAGAATTATTATCCAGCCTAAAACCTTCAAAGCGTTTTTCCAATAGCTTGGGACAACAGAAAACTAAGAAATCTAATAATAATAATAATAAAATAATACGTTGCGATACCACTGTCAGTGTGTCTTGAATTTGGATTAAATTAAAGTTTAAAATCATATTTGAATAGAAATCTTAAAACAAAAAAACAAAATACATCTGATTTTATTTTTATTTCTCAATTATTTGTATTTCCCCTACCCCAAAAAACACCTGTTTCACTAATACTTAACCTTTTATGTACTAGTTAAAACTGAGTCTGAAAAAAATTCTTTGACAGAAAAAAGGTGACCCAAACAATATTCATTGCCAGGATATTCATATCTAATTAAAAAGTATGTGTTCAAACAAGGTAACAAATGCATGTTAAAATCCATTAAGGCATTTTGTCACATAACATGGCTTCTGGGAGTGAAATAAAGCCATGACATTTCTCGTAATACATTAGTGTATTACAGATGCAAATGAGGACCGAATCACTGTGTCTGTATATAGTAAAACATTTAATCCCAGTTGTTTGCATAGTATATCATACGTACCGTATTCAGACGCCTTTGCATGGTATATCATACGAACCGTATTCAGACGCCTTTGCATGGTATATCATACGCCTTAATCATTTATCATTATTTTAAATCTTACTAATTGCCGCCATATATAAGGAAAATTGACAACATTAAAGTGAAACTATCACGTCGTAGGTGTGTTATGTGATACATAGAATCTTACATTCGTGACTGTGTATTATTGACTTTAATAAACTCGTTGGATAAAAGGATAGGATATTCGGCAAGAGCCTTGTATCCTATAATTTTATCCAACTCGTTTATTAAAATCAATAATACACAGTCACGAATGTAAGATCCTCTATGTCAGTGCACATGTTGTTATGATATTTATCTCCACTAAATGACGTATCGATCATTAAGATTGGACATTTAGTATTATTTATAGATTATGACATAAAATGGCAAATGACTAACTACGAGTTATATCAACTGCTGTATGACAGTTAATGACAAAGTTATTACGTATCATAATGACCTTTCTTCTTCTGTTTTTGTCTCGATCTTAAATATGACATATTACCGATATTCTTTGTGATCTGTCGCTGTCTGTAAAAGAAAATCATGACATAGGACAATATGTTCAGCTTGTTTATATAGTGTCAGATCAATACCTGGTAAGCGGAACTTGCAGATTATACCAAGGGCTCAAGGTCCGCCGTTTCGATGTGTTCAAGTCCCTCACAAACCCCTTTAATTTTGATCTTGTACTGTCTAAAAGGCCGGACATATTTCATTTATTATCTTACATAGATATGTATGTAATGTAATACACATGTGTTCATACTACAAACAAATTCATTCACATTCATTCACAAATTCAAATTCACGTGGTGTAAATGAATTTGAATTTGTGAATGAATGTGAATGAATTTGCCCATCTCCCAACATCAAAAGAAGAACATATGTTTTAAATAATTTAAAATTGTTTTTGGAACCTTAAGTTGCTTTATATAACAGAGTTGTTAACCTATTAAGAGTTGGCCACTATGCTCTCCTCTTTGATTGTGCGATGACAGATTGTGGACCCTAAAATGACGTCGACCTAAAGTCGGCAACGTTTGATGTTTGCTTCAATCTGGTATTGTCGTGCTCTTAATGGTTTATTCTCCTGTTGCTATGGCTTCTGCCAAGTCATTGAGACATTTTTTTGTGGCTTTCTAGGTCACTGAGACATTGGTTTTTATTATACCTCACTCAAAATTCTCTATGTAATTTCCCCATTCCCGATCAGTCAACAATTGGTAATGTTTCATGGTAATGTTTCATGGCTAAAAATAGAACGGTGGTTTCCCAGTTCAGTTTATTGTTGTTAATAAAAAATAATTGCTGATTAAATGAATTTTGATGTTTGGTATAATAAAATAAATATCACATCCCATGGAGGGTGATAGAACATATTGTCAACCCTCGATGTGGTAATGTCCACCTCGGCTAAAGCCTCGGTGGACATTACCAATCTCGGGTTGACAATATGTTCTATCACCCTCCATGGGATGTGATATTTATATAGTGGCTTTCTAGATTTTTGATCAAAGATCAGCAAGGCTTATGCCGTGGTGCATCGGGCGTCGTCCGTCCGTCTGTCCATCCGTCTGTAAACTTTTTTTTTGTGGCGACTACTCCTCTGAAACTACTTGACAGATTTTCATGAAACTGCACAGGAATCCTGATCTAGCTATCAAAACCTATCAGTAGAGCTTCAAGGTCATTGACCTCTTGTTAGTTTCATATTTATATATGCAGGTAATAAAACCGACCAACATCCAGCTGATATTTTAATCTATGGCGATCCAACTGTGGATAAAGATATAAGCATAAAGGTTCAGACACCTGAAAAGATATACCATCTAAATCTACAAAGACTAGATAAGAAAATACTACATGAAGACTTTAAAGTGCTGAGTGTATTCACGGATAATACTGGGAAAACCGTTTTTCATGAGGACAGCTCACCGGTGAGTAAGGTTTTTGATTATAAAGAGTACACCATGGTTTATTAGCATGCCAGGAGACATAATATTTAACTTTGTCATACTGCAAATAGGGTCACTGCTTGTCCAGACGGAGGGGTAGAATCCCTCCGAAGCCATGCTCATTTTGCCATTTGTGTCATGTTCATTAAAGGTCTTCATCGTCGGCCTGTATTGTTTCAGATGCTATTGAGTGGTGGCAAAAAAGCAGTGATCGTGGCTCCATCGAGAAATGGAGGCTTACAAAATAATCTTGCAGCAACTCTTCAGTTCTACAGATTCTCGAAACATTCTAAATATTTTTTATCTCGATATAAATGGAGGATGTGCCTGAAATGTTCATTACTGTTCACACGATATAACCCTTTTGCGTTTGTGTGCGGTAAAAAACCCAATTCCATCATTTAATGTGAATTTTCTTGGTCCAACAAAGCTTTACATTACATTGCTCAAAACGACAATATTAAATTAAATTATATTAAATTCTTTTATTTTGTATGTGTATATTCATGTACGTACACATCTAAGCTGATGTAGGTTGCCATACAATTCCACGCAATGATGCTCGTGTTCCTCTCCATTAAATACAGACAATGAGCAAGCAGGAAATGACGTTTTAACCCGAATGAATATATAATCTAACGCACTTGACAAAAAGTCTTTAATCTGATTGGTTGATGTTCAAATAATTACATCTATTAAATAGTTCAAAGCCAGTCATGTGACGTTTAAACGTCAAAAACGTGACGTCAATTGCTCTTTCAATGCTTTTATGAGTTTAATGATGCGTCAGAAACAGGTTTTTGCGATGGTATGTCAGTCGTTTAACATCGCGAAATTCCAAATTCCAATACAGTTAACCCTACATAAGAAGTACAAATCAGCAGTGTTCTTATTTACTGGTCCTTTGGGATCATCAAGCCCATTTTGTGTTGCTTTAAAATAGAATATCGCTTAAACCGGTGCTAGGAGGCGTGAGAGGTTTGCATCTTATAATTACCTCTCATGAACGGACTCAATAAAACCTAGCCTGTACAAGCTATAGCAAGCCAATAATGACTTCAGTGTTTATTGACATTTACACTAGGTGTGTTTAGTGCTGTGTGGCGGCCCTAAAAAATCGCCCGACTACAAATCAGTAGTATTATTATTTACTGGTCATTTGGGATCATCAAGCCCATTGTGTGTTGCTTTAAAGTAGAATATCGCTTAAGCCGGTGCTAGGAGGCGTGAGAGGTGTTGCATCTTATAATTACCTCTCATGAACAGACTCAATAAAACCTAGTCTGCTACTTGTCTTCCTTATTTGTGTTTGTTGCTTCCAAGGGATCACCTTTTCAGTATTTATTGTACACCCACTTTCAAATGTGTTTCATACACCTATAAACATGTTCTACTTACGACTGAAGAGGCGATCCAACAGTTTTAGGCGCTACATCTTTACTATCCCAGACACGGAGGGAAAACTAATATCAAAGGCTTTTATTTGATATGGCAATTCCATTGCAAAATGGTTTACCCCATTGATTACAACAACTTTAATATAATAAGACAACATCAATCATCCCTAAATGCAGTGTTACTGTTTATTGTTTCTTTTATGTTCTTATTTGTATTTTTTAAATCCAGTATATCAAATCTTTCTAAGCATAAGACATCTGCTATGTCATGTAGACACGTTTTGAAATTGATATTTAATAACAGATTTTGTTAGTGTTTTTGTTAAACATTTTGAAGTTTACATATTTTAGGCCATGATTTCACTATTTAAATGTTTTATTTACAGCATAAATTACAAGAGAAAGCCAAACAATTGCATTTTTACCATGACTTATTGTCCGGGACACTGGTCAGTGTGAGAAAAAGCAACCTTCCTGCAAACAGCAATATGCAGCATTATGTGGTATGTATGGGTGTAATAAATATGTATAATTACTATGTGTGTAAATAGTATGTGTGTAATACATAATTATATGTAACTGATATGTGATTTAGTTACAAATGAGTTACTTTATCTATTAGAAGATGACCCTGTGTCACGTGAAGGCCAATGAATGCGTTTTATTATATAGATACATTATTTAATAAATAATAGTAGTATAACATTATGATAGCGTACATGGGATGCACGTTTTCTTGACAATCGCAATGACTATTGGGCAATTTGTGTTCTATAAAGCGGACCTATTTTGAAAAGAATGACCGGCCGAGGATACTAATTTGTCTGCAAATTGAATTGAACTGAATGTTGTTTAACGGCTCATCTACACAGTATAGGTTATTTAGAGCCGCCCCAGAGAGAGGGGAATGATACATAGGAATCCGGGAACCGTGCCCTATTCTTATTGTCGAATAGATTCCTATGGTTCTTTAACGTGCTAGGAGGATAGACCGATACACGGGACCGCCCGGTTTACATCCCCATCCCCGGACGAGGCTAAGGGAAAGTGTCTTGCCCAAGAACACACTAATGAAACTCAGTGGCACCAAGGAGGATTGAACCCGTGGCCTCCGGTTACAAATCCGCCGTGTTACGCCAGCCCTCATTTTGTCTGCAAATTTATATCTACAAACGCACACACACATATTGAATACTAATGATCTACGTTAATCATCATTAATATTCTATTCAGTTAGTCATCTAAACATTCTAATTGTGTATAAAGGAAATAGATACATTTTCAGTTTTTTTAACCCTTTCTTCCTTTCATAACTATGATGTTGCTTTTTAATATAGGGCATACAATTGGTTGTTGTACGAGGGATGTTCAAAAAGTAATGCACATTGTAGATAAGCATGCAAATAACTGACTAAAATACTAAAATGTCTATTTCATTCCTTAAAAGTATTCTGCATTATTAGAAATGCATAACTCAAATGAATTCACTATCAGACAGCACCGCGGCAGGCTGACCTCGGCACGCTCCTCAGCCATTGATGGACAGCAGAACCAATAGCTTTTCTCGAATGATATCTGAGACCAAATAGGGACTTTTTCAACTTTGGGAAAAGGGAAAGGTTGCAGGGTGCAAGATCTGGGGTGTATTGGGATACGGAAGAACAATTATAGTTTCTGTCGCAAGAAATGAGTCAGCAAATTCAAATGTAAATACTGTTTTGGAAGTATTTCTGAAGTTTGTTAAGGACCCCGTCACGGTAGTGCCTACCAGTAATACATTTACCCTTCATTACTAGACTAGAAATTGGATGGATGCACATTGATTTGTAAAAAAATACAGCATTCAAAATCATCTTAGCTTTTCGCGTTCTTTTGGAAATGACCGGTCTCTTGTCATGTCTGGTTCCCCAAATCTTATTACCTACCTTTCCGACTGGCTCGCAATAGTATACCCATATTTCATCACCTGTTACCACATTCGCAAACTTCTTGCCTTGTCGTTCCTTAACGGTTTCTTCTCTTGTTGCTCTGGATTCTGTCAAATCATTCTAAACTTGCTTTGTTGCTGTCTAGACTTTTTTATGTTCATATATACATGGTCATTTATGTATTATACTTATAGTGTCTATTAATGCTGCCTTGTTAGTTATATGTTCTATAATCATGCATTTGAACATGCACACTTTCAAGTGCTTTTGTGGCACGATACTGACCAACATTAACCAGACGCAGAAACAAATGAGAGAAGATAATGTTATTGAATTTTACTAGACTATTGGTGATATTGCGACATAATGGTTGGTTGATATCATGTTCAAAGAGCCTGACACTGAAGAAGGAAGCAATAATGCGTGGAAAGATATGGCAGCCAACAAACTGAGTGATATTAAGTTTGAAGAAAGTGATGACAATGTATATAAGAATTATGAGCTCCAATGATGTAATTTATTTCCATGAAAATGCATGCTATCTTACAGAGCTATACATTTATAAGTTGTTAGTGACGTAAGTAAAGTTCAATCATTTTGTGAATATGTTGAAATTGCTTAATTTGTTAAATTTGATTAATATATGAATACATTAGCTGTTAAAGTTTTGAATATAATTTGCTATTTTCCTTTGAATTTGGTAACTTAAAAAAATACGGAAGAGTCGTGTAAATTATATACAAACTTCATTTCATTCAATGTTTGCCTAAGTATAAACAATATATAAAGGAAAATAAAGATATTTATCCATGTTTTTATTTGATACTTAAATGTGGTATTTAAATAATATGATGCAAACATAACTGGTAACGTACGTAACGTTTAATACATGAAGTAACACATATTAGCTTGAAATAATTCCATGTCTGTTCAAACATTGTTGTTACCATCGATGATGTTTAGAGAAATGTTGTATTAACATATTTACAAGCTAATTGGCTGAATTTTCTAGATTTCTAGTAAATCTCGGAACATTATTACTAATAATTAAAAAGACACAATGTAACGGACAATACAAGAACCAAGCATTGTTCACATCATGGATACATAGGTCTGTTATAACTAAAATATTTAAAATAATTATCGGATATAAAATACTTATTTTCTTAATTTCTTAAACCAAACGCCTTCATTCAACAAGGTAACGTAAATTACGGTAACGTAGGCTTAATAATGCAAGTATCAAAGGTATAAACATTAAGCGAAATGAAATTTTATAGTTTAAAAAGTTTAAGTAATGTTCAAAATGACTTGTTACAAACAATTATGTCTTAAGGAATGTTGCAATAAAACTTTAATATTGTATTGGATGATTTGTTCTATCTCTATTAACATTCGGAAAATAGAAAATGATTTAAAAACACACAATGTAACGGACATTACAAGAACCAATCATTATTAACATCATGGGAACGTATGTCTGTAAGGTTTGGAATAATTTGTGGATGTAACTTCATTGGGGGTGGGGTGGGTGGCGGAGGGGTTGGGGGTGGGTGGCGGAGGGGGTGGGGGGGGTTGGGGAGTAGGGAGATATATGTTACGCGGCTGTGACGCGTGCGCACTACAATTAATTTAACGTTATATACATGCATATTTTAAATACGATAACTACTAAGGTCTATCTCAACGTATTGTATGATAATTACAAGACAAAAAAATTGGACTAAATGTTTTACTGTGTACAAAAACAGTGATTTGGTTCTCATTTGCATAATTAATACAATTGTGTATTAAAATTGTGTATAATCTAACACGTGTGTTCATCACATGCATCCATTACAGGAAGGAATAATCCATGACGAGGTCATAATAGCTCCACCAATCGCTCACAAGCGTCACAAGCGGTCCTTACAACTAACTAATCACACGCTATTTCCGAAAACACCGGACGTCCACGACTTTCTTGATGATGAACTATTTGGTAAGCATAAACAAAGGACATGTGTGTGCGTGAGTGCTAATTTACTCTTGAATTTTGTCAAAATTGTTGGCACAAACACTATGATGCGACCGTTTATCGATCATCCTACTAGCTTGAAACATCAATACTAAATTAGCACGAATGTAAGATTCAATGTATCACATAGCTTATAATGTCAGACAATGTCACACCACAATCGTGTCTGAAAGTGACGTCATGAACGTCAAAATACCACAATGGATAATATTGAAAACATAGAAAGGTTTTACTGCACTCCCAGGCAGGCCGTAAATTTTGTGATAAATTAGAGTACAGTATTAATGCTGATTGTAGAGGGAGATTATCTGGTAATTGTCTGGTAATTGTCTGGTAAGCGTCTGGTAATTGTCTATTCTAGACTACAGGAGTCTTGCAAAACATAATACTATACTTAATAGGGACTAATATATGCAAGTTAATACACAGCTTATATGACATATACAATAGCATTGCTCGTTAGATTAATTCAAAGCTAGAGAATACTATATGATAGTTAATAAGATAGATAGATAGATAGATAGTATATTTCAAAATCCAATAGGCACTAAGGCCCTTGTGGTACAAATACAGACATGAAAATAAGATGACAGACAATGTAACAAAATAGTACAAATGCATAGTATACTTAGCAATTTTACACAATTACGTGTATGTGTATCTAGTGGAGAAGGTGATACAATTTTGAGTGAAATACTGTTGCTATACAACAAAATGCATATATAAATAGTACATGTATATCATTACAACATAAATTCGTATTACATATTTGGAAAAAGGTACTCATTTATTTTATTAAAGGCCTAATAAATAGAAATAGCTAGATTTCTTATTTGCTTTTTACATGTAGAATTAATCAAAGAAATGAACTTTTGCATATTTGGATGCATGAAATAATACGTTTTAATATAGTGTTTTCTTATGTCTGTATATAAAGCACATATTAAAACAAAATGGTATTCATCTTCTAAAGACTTGCACAATTTACATTTCCTATCATTAACCGGTGTTCTATTTGGTTTGCTCCATCGTCCAGCTTCTATCTCAAGTCTGTGTGATGAAACGCGAAGTTTAGTTAAAGCTTGCCTAAATTTGGATATATTACACATATTTAGGTAGGGTTGAAATCTAAAATTCTCTATACAATTATAAAATAAAGCTCTGCTTGATTCTTGCAATCTATTATGCCAGTTTTGTATAAAATTATCATGAAGTCTTTGTTTGACAACGAGCAAAAATATTTCAACGTTTCCTGAACTTTGTGCTAACCATATGTAGATTATATGGCATAATACCATACCATTGCTCATTAAATTAATTTCAAGCTAGTACCAGTTAAAATATAGGGTATGCAGTTAATATGTAGATTGTTTGGCATAATATCATATCATTGCTCATTAAATTAATTTAAAGCTAGTACCAGTTAAAGTATAGGGTATGCAGCTTTAAAGGAGAATACTATATGATATAGTTAATATGTAGATTATATGATATAATACCATGTCATTGCTCATTAAATTAATTTAGAGCTAGTACCAGTAACAGTATAGGGTATGTAGCTTTAAAGGAAAATAATCTATGATATAGTTAATATGTAAATTATATGGTATAATACCATACCATTGCGCATTAAATTAATTTAAAGCTAGTACCAGTTAAAGTATTGGGTATGTAGCTTTAAAGGAGAATACTATATGATATAGTTAATATGTAGATTATATGGCATAATACCATACCATTGCTCATTAAATTAATTTAGAGCTAGTACCAGTTAAAGTATAGGGTATGTATCTTTAAAGGATAATACAATATGATAGTTAATATGTAGATTATATGGCATAATATCATACCATTGCTCATTAAATTAATTTAAAGCTAGTACCAGTTAAAGTATAGGGTATGTAGGAGAATACTATAAGATCGTTAATATATAGCTACTATGACATAATACTAGAGCATTGCACATTAGATTAATTTAAAGCTAGTACCAATTAAAGTATAGGGCATGTAGCTTTAAAGGAGAATACTGTATTATAGTTAATATATATCTTATATGACATAATACCAGTGCATTTCTCATCAAATTAGTTTATCATGTGATAGATTCAAATTTAAATGTGCGGTTACTTAAAATGAGTATATCTAACCAAACACAAGATTGATGAAGACGAATAAAGACGTTTTTAAAAGGTTGATAGATATGTATAGCCGTTCTGTCATTAATTAATCTAGTAAATAATTGTACATAAGCTAAGGTTCAGTGTTTCTTCTTGAATCTCAGATAAGTAGGACAGCGTATTTTGCAAATGCAAACTAACAAACAAAAAATTCTCCGTTAAATGATTTCTATATAAACAGAACAGTGTGTATGAACCGAGCAAAATACGCATTTATGTCTTACTTGTACAACGTGCACGATTTATTTAATATAAAAAAACATTTTGTACACATTAAATATTAAATGATGAATATGAAATCAGATAATATATAATCTGCGTGTTTTGTGTGAAAAATAACAACCTGTGAATAAAAAGCTAATAATGTATAAATATGCACTCATTCAATGAACATTTTATTTCCTGACAAGTTATTGTTGTATATGTTACAAGCCCAACTCATATACCATCAGCAACTCTGTAGATATGTTATAGAGACACACTGCATTCTTGCTTTATTTGACATAAAACTAGTTTGAAAGCAAGAAAGAATCTTGCCATGCTGTTAAAGTGAAAGAGCCGAAACGAGGTTCAGTAAGCACGAAAAGGGACATAACTCCATCTATCTTCAACATCTAAATGATCTTACTATTTACACATACTGTTTGTTACATAATACCCACTGATTATTTTTGTGATAGAGTTTACCTTTAGGAGAAAACCGTGTTTTTTTACACTTTAGAAGATGCTTTTTCATTTTTCCTCAACATTATTGACACGTCGTTAGTTTAGAAACAACTACGAACAATATCAAAGAATTACAATTTGAGATTTTTATAGCAGGGATTAATAATTATTAAAGAAGACACGTTTGTGGACGTTTGGTTTGTTTCGAAGCGCGAACATTCGTAAAACAGACTTCAAGACTGCCATGTGTCCCTTTAATAGCTTATCGATTTATGGATTTGATCTCTTTTAAATCAAACGTTTTATATTGTAGTGCCTCCAAGTGTCGATAAACTAAAATTTCCAACTGATTTTTTTCTGAAAAATCCAACGGAATCTAGTGCCGCATTACCACCTGGTTCAATACCTTATATTACCCGCGGTACCACACGCAAACCTTTCCGGAAAAAGCGACAGACAACCACAACCACAACTGGGACTAAGATTGAACCGGAACTTCTCCTATTTGTAGACAACGCCATGGTAAAGCAGTTCGAGGGGGACACGGATGAGCTGCTGGAGTATTTACTTCACTTCTGGCATGCGGTGAGTTTCTGCTTACTTCACTTTTGGCATACGGTGAGTTTCTGCTTTACTTCACTTCTGGCATTTGGTGAGCTTCTGCTTACTTCACTTCTGGCATTTCTGCTTACTTCACTTCTGGCATGCGGTGAGTTTCTGCTTACTTCACTTCTGGCATGCGGTGAGTTTCTGCTTACTTCACTGGCATGCGGTGAGTTTTTGCTTACTTCACTTCTGGCACGCAGTGAGTTTCTGTTTCTTCACATCTGGTATGCGATACCACAAACATAAAAGGGAAGCTTTTTTCAAACCTTTTGCTTGTAGTATATTATATCAAGTACACTACATTACTTGAATATTTAGAACACTATATGTCTTGAGTAATATGGCTTAAACTAAGTAAATACACTGTATTAGGCAAGAACAATTCCATATATTTTCAGTATGTTGTGCTTTAACTGATACGCTACGTTTCTTTCGTACTAGTTCATTGCAAACCCCTAGTTTAACAAGTCCAGCAATGCCAGAGCGATATCTGACTAAACATCATCGATTAACTATGGAACTATAAAATTATGAATGTCGCATTGTTTGTCAGATAGGGATAGTGGAGTGACACATCACAATTTGTTTTAACTGCCAATATGAATTATCACAGACATGTTATTAGGTCTGTGGAATTATGTTTAATTATTGAATTCTTGTTTGCAGGTCAATTGGAAGTTCCTTACTATATCGTTGCAAAGGAAATGGCCATATATCGACATAAAGATTCGGGAAATAGGAGTTTTCCGCGATCCCAGTGCCCAACCTTTCATAGAAGATAATCGCATACGCCAAGGGAGTCGTCTCTTCTCCCTGTACGACGCCATGGACAGTTTACAAAAATGGCTCGTTAAATATGAAACCGTCCTACCGCGTCATGACATTGCATTTCTACAAACAGGGTATGTTCCTAATTAATAAATAAAGTAGTCACTTTATTTAATTTAACTTTAATTATTTATAGTCAAGTGACTATGTAGAATGAAGACGATTTGCTGTTTATAAATGCAAACGAAATTCAAATCAGGAGAGATATACATAAGAGTGAACACACTTTTAACGATTTAATATTATAGTATCGTATTACAAAAGTGGCATAACAGAACACAGTATCTTTCATTCAGTTATATTTATGTCAGTTAATGAAATTTATGTCGCTTTGGGACGATTTATGTCGTTTTGAGGCAATATTTTATGTCGATGAAAAGCGATTTATGTCGGTGTGGGGCGACTTGTCGGTGAAATTCGATTTTGCATTTAAAACAATCAACACATACTATGTTGACGTTCATATCATGTTTATTTTGTTGACTGTAAATTATTCCATGCATGTTTCTTTGTTAGTAATGATGCCTGTAGAATGACAAGCCATACAAGGCGGTTCAAGGACAGTAGTTTCAGATCGGACGAGGAAGAGGAGGAGGTTGACGGATGCGTAGCTGGTACAGCAGGTAATACATAAACAGTGATGAAAAGTATATACTCAGGAGAGAGAGAGAGAGAGAGAGTTTTCCAAAAAGATTATCATTATAATTATATTATTAGACGTCTTCGAATCTCCTCTATGAAATATACATGCATTTATTTTGCTTAGGATATACAAGAAAATGCAATATACACTTTAAATATAAACGGTCAAACATACTGAAACAATTTGAAACAGAAAACTAACATTTATTAAAGAACTACGAAAGCCCTCGAGTGACTTATTAGTTATGACTTATTAGTTATGACTTATTTGTTATTACTTATTTCTTATTACCTATTTGTTAAGGGCGGGTTAATGAAAACATGGGATATCTCATTGATAAATTATTTACTATATGTTTGTTTAGCATACTGACCGATAAAGCTTATACTTTCAAAGCTGTAATTCACTTAGCATGTGTTATGTTCTTCACGTACGGGTGAAGCCCTGGAGGGACTTATTAGTTATGACTTATTAGTTATGACTTACTTGTTATTACATATTTCTTATTACCTATTTGTTAAGGTCGGGTTAATGAACACATGGCGGATATATTGTTGATAAGTTATTTACCTATGTTTATTTTAGCATATTGACCCATCTATCTTTTACTTTCAAACTGTAATTCACTTAGAATGTGTTATGCTCTTCACGCATGCTGACGCATTCTAAGTGAATTACAGAAATACCCATTTTAGAATATCACCAGATGTACGAATCTAATAAAATTGCTATATTGGGATGACACATAATGTTATATCTGCAGAGAAAACTTAGTGTAACAGCGCTAAAGGTAACAATTCCGTTAAAGGTACCCAAGGCTAACGCTAAAGATAACAACTTTTTTCAACAAATACAGTTTCAACGAAAATTCAATAAACGGGTTATTTTAAGTTACTGTGGCACCTGTGGCGTAAGCGCTGTTCGCTGTTACCTTTAACGGTAATGGTATTTGTTACCTTTAGCGGAGGCTGTTACCTTTAGCGTTGAAATTGTTACCTTTAGCAGAATTGTTACCTTTAGGTTGTTACACTTAGTACTCTAAACCTGAGTTTAGCGCGATATACCAGTCATATATCTTCATATACGCATTGTATTACAACACCCCGTGACAAGGCATCATTAAGGGTGTATGACCAATTGCACTATTTTTTTTTACAATTAGAATTTGTGAAAATATTTAGAAAAATACAGACAGATTTAATAAAAAATAGTATTTTAACCTACATTTAACGCCATGATTAATACGAAAGCATATCATTAACAATAAAAAGTAAGTCACAAATGGCTCATAGCTTATGACTTACTTGTTTCCTTAATTGTGTTACAGGCGTTGCCTATGTAAGAGGGGCCTGTTTGTCTGCACCTTACTTCAGAAAACTGGCTTACAACTTTGGGATTGGCGAAGCTTCGACGAGTTTTAATGGTGTAATCATAGCTGCACATGAAGTCGGACACTTGTAAGCATTATGTTATTACTATGGTGCAATCACAGCTGCACATGAAGTCGGACACTAGTAAGCATTATGTTATTACTATGGTGCAATCACAGCTGCACATGAAGTCGGACACTACCTAGGATTCTGTTGTTATTAAGGCGCAATCACAGCTGCACAAGTCGGACACTAGCTAGTATTCTGTTGTTACTAAGGTGCAATCACAGCTGCACATGAAGTCGGACACTAGCTAGTATTCTGTTTTACTTAGATATTACAGCTTCACATTTAGTCGGACACACAACTTTACATTTTGGAAACATCATACAAGTCGGGAATAACAATTTTTTGGCTATGCTTGATCCATCTACGTATAAACCATTTTACTTTTATCTAAACATGAATTTATATGAAACCTATCATACTCACAATGAAACGCAAAAGAAACGCAACACGGGAATTTCCGCTTTATATTGTATGTACAATATGCTGCAGTTAATCGAATGGTACATGGCTATGTAAGACCTTTCCTTTCTGAAAAAAATACTAAAACAACACATAATACAGCAAATAGTAGTCCTTCAAAGTTTAATTATTGACAGAGTACGCGTTTGGCTCAAGCATGTGAGCAAACTTAGGATTCAACATTTTGCAAACTCTTTACGTTAAATACAGTAATGAACTAGCTCAGTTTTGTCAAAGAGGAACTTCAACATTTATGAATTTCTTGTTACAAGGTGTAGTGTGATTAAAACGTCTACAACATCACAGTTGTGTCCTTTCTCTAATTAACTGCAACTTTTTAAAAAAAAAAAACATCTTGGGATATGTGGTAATTTAAGTGTGCAGTATATACAATATATAGCGGAAATTCCCGTGATGCGTTTCTTTTGCGTTTCAGTGTACTTACATAGTACTGCGATGATACCAGCATATGTTTCATTCCATCAGTATTCATCATATGTGACGTAAAGAAAACACAGGAAAATAAAATGATTTATTAAACATTTAATATTGTTTAAACAAACTAGACTGACACAGTAACATTGATAAAAGGTCGTTAAATGGTAACGCATGAGTTGAATTGGGTTGAATTTGGTTTTACGGCGTACCGACACAAAATGATCGTTTGGAGCCAGTTGGAATAAACAGGTACAACCTCCATTGCATAAAAAACTAGAATATGCAGATTGAGCCTAGAATCGTCTCACTTGTACATCTGCGGAGTTGTGGCGAAATCTAGTGTAGAACTCATTTACGCTGGATCCACGATGACAGTTTTCTGCCACTGCTCAAGCTGAACATGAAATAACATAGATTAAGAGTGAGGAGCTTTAGTACGGTGTCCGGTTGGGGCCAGATACAATGTCGCAATGTCGTGGGCGACAATGCGACGCCCGACAACGCGACATCGCGATACGACAGTGCGACATTGCGATACGACATCACGACATTGCGATACGACATCGCGAC